>APFE030723742.1:3244-69470 GCA_000404065.3 Pinus taeda
TGATGGCAGCTATATTATATTGTTATTTTATGTGGATGACATGCTTGTTGCAGGGTCTAACATGCAGGAAATAAATGTTCTCAAAAGAAAATTGGCAAATTCATTTGCAATGAAGGATTTGGGAGCTGCAAAACAAATACTTGGTATGAGAATCACCAGAGACAGGAAAAATCACAAATTAACATTGTCTCAGAATGAGTACATACAAAAGGTTTTGAAAAGATTTAATATGCACAACGCAAAACTAGTTAGTACAACTTTTGCTAGCCATTTCAAACTTAGTAAGGAAATGTGCCCAAAGACCCAAGAAGGCATGGATTGTATGTCTAAAGTTCCATATGCATCAGCAGTTGGAAGCTTAATGTATGCAATGGTCTGCACAAGGCTTGATATTGCACATGTAGTGGGAGTTGTAAGTAGGTACATGAACAATCTAGGAAAGGAACATTGGATGGCAGTGAAATGGATTCTCAGATAACTTGAAGTACCAAAAATCAAGCATTATGGCTTTGGTGGTTCAAACATTTTCTCTACAGGGATAGTGATGCAGACTATCGGCAGTGACAGAGATAACAGGAGGAGAACTACAGTATATGTATTTACTGTATGGTGGAACAACTGTCAGTTGGGGTATCAGAAATTCCCAAAGTTTTGCTGCACTTCAACAACTAGGAAGCATGAGTATGTTTCTGTTGCAAAGGGCTAGTGAAGAAATTGATTTTGGTACAAAGGGTTTATGGGTGAATTGGGTAAGGAGCATGATATGGGCACGTTATACTAGTGATTAGCGCAAAAGTGCCATTCATCTTGCAAAGAACTCAACATTTCATTCCAGGACTAAACACATACAGCTCAAGTACCATTTCATACGATCAATGTTGGAAGATGGAGAGTTGAAGCTGGAAAAGATACACATTAGCCAAAATCCTGCAGATAGGCTAACTAAAGTTGTAACCAGGGAGAAACTAAGGATATGCTCAGTTTCAATTAGTCTTCAAGGATGACGATGAAGATGAGAAATAGCCAAGTCCAAAGAGGAGTCATTGTCCAGCAAATGAAGCAACGGTGGAGTTGCTATAATCAGTCTCCAAGTGGGAGATTGTTGGGTGTGGAGCTTGATTATCTTCTGTATTCAAAGGTATTGCCACATTGGACCCCAATTTGAAATGGGCCGGCAACGCCGCCTGTAAAATATTTAGTGCAGGGGGGGTCTAGGGGGGGTAGCTACGACCTTTGGGGAGCCCCCCCGGCGGGGAGTTTCGGGGGCAGTGCCCTCAAAGCTAAGAATAGATGTAAAATTGCCTTGTAAAAGTATAGTAATTTCTAGTCAATCTGGTCCATTCATTAGGTGGATGATCTAACGGTAGAACTTATGTTTAGTTTAGGGTTTTTTGCCCTAGAAGGAAACCCCTCTCTTTGTATGAGGCATTTTATTTTGAGGCTGTGAAATAGATGTTGTATCTCTGAGCGCAGAACAGAGGGTGAGACTATGAAAGAAAAAACAAAAGATATAACAGCGGATTGTTGTAGTTGTGTCTCCTTCATTTTGCTAGATAATAAAAGGAAGACTGGCTGTTTGGGGTGGACGTAGCCCAAACTGGGTGAACCATGTATATCTGTGTCTCTCTTGTTTTATGTGTTTTCTATGTTTATATTTCTGCAATATTTTATGTGTTCCATTGCTTCATAATATATAATTTTCTAACATTAAGCATTACAGGTTCATTGGTACCATTTAGTTCCGTTACCACATACTTCATGTATCTTTCTCGATCAACTCTCAGCATATCACCTTTTCCCTTCTGAAGCAGCTAGAGGTGGGACCAATCAGTTGAGAAATACCATTGAGTTTTGCTAACCAATCCCTACTAAGTAGCATTCCATAGGCCTCGAATATGTTGACTACCACTATATCAATGACTTGTATGTACTGTCGTTTAGCAGCCATCCGAATCAACACATATTTCAATTCTCCAATTACTTTCACATTTGTCATGTCTAATTGCATAATTTGGGTCCCAGTTTTCTCAGGTATTGCATGTAGTCTTTTAGCAACAACATAAGGCATCACAGTGGATGAGGCACCAGAATCTACCAGGCAATTGTGCACATTCATGTTAACGATTTCAAATGTGATAAGGAACGGTGGGTTCATGGATTTTGATTTTCTCCCTATCATGGCTGCACTACCATCTTGGGAATTTTGATTCATTTTGGACAAAGTGCTTCCATAGTTGATGGCATTTGGGCTACAATGGAGGTGTTGACAGGTCTGGACACTAACTTCTTAGTTTGGTTGCTTGGGATGGTGGGATTTTTGGAGTTTCTCCCATTCATAGATTTCAAGAGAAAATCCTTTGCTGCGTTAATTTTAGCAAATAAAAGTATGTGATATTAACCCTAGATTTCTTAAGATCATCCACAATAATGTAATCAATGTTATAAATAGGACAAGGCCGAGTAAACATACCGGTTTTTCCATTCTTAGGTGGGGGTTTACCATCTTGAGTAGCCTTCGTTGTAGTGGGAGATGCATTTTCTTTCTCTGGATGGTTTGCAATAGGGGCATTCTTGGATTGACCGTTGGTTCTACTCTTCTCAACAGGAACTTTGGGAGCAGGTGTCTTCACAGGGTGGACATCTTTCTTGGTTTGATCTACAGGCTTCATCACACCTGCAAGTGGCCCTTTGCTTCGTGTGTGGATTTCATTAGTGTGCATTTCTGCCATACTGTCTCCTTGGTCATCATCATTCTCATTTGTATAGAAATCCCATAGTACATTGATTTGGGATTCTTCTTCCAAGGGATCTTCTACTTCGTATTCTTCCTCGTTTTCTTGTTCTGGCTCTAGCTCCACTTTGGGTTCTTCTTGGTTGAGGAGTGATCCGATAAGATCTAGCTCTTCTGTGTTTAAATTCCCTTCATTGGGTGGAGCAGGAAGTGCAAATGGACCATGACTACCTTTTGTCTTCTTAAGATAGAAAGGCTTGAAGGGATTTCTGTTATTATAGTCTCCCCCACTACCACTAGTACTCTCTCCTTGATTCCTTCTCATATCGATGATTGTGTTTGTTAGTTTCTTAATGATCTGATGCAAACCTTCCACATCCATGGTGTCCTTGTATTTGGTTTCAGCCCCTTTGTTATCACTCCCATTATTCTTCTTGGATGCTTGAAAGGCTTTCTTTTCTCCAGTTGCAGGGTGGCATGCTGTGAGACTGAGAGTTTCATTATCGACTTTTACTGCTTCATCAATAGCACCTTTTAAGGTTTGCGCGCTACTCCTTTTGACCTACATCGCAGTAGGGACAGGGAGAGCAATGATGTAGAATTCCATGAGCACCTCTTCTGTAGGTCTAGCAGTGGCTAGGATTCTGTTGAACAAGATGTTGAACCAGATATTGAAATCCTTAACATTTTCTTTGGTTTCCATTTTCAAATGGGATAGTTCTGGGACTAAGGCAGTAGGGGTTTTGTCATCGCCATACTTATCTAAAAAGGCATGTTGAAAGGCAGCCCATGAGGTGATCGATTTGGTTCTCAAGATAAAGTACCATGTGGAAGCAGCATCAGTCAAGGTAAAAGGGAATAGGCAACAAACTATATCTTCATCAGCTACCCCCAACATGCGCACGACCAGGAAGAACGAATTGATATGGTTTTCAGCAGTGTCTCCCTACTTAGGGCCGAATTTAGGTAGTACATTTTTTGCTTTCTTGGGTAAGGGATGCTACTGCCCAGGTATTTCCATGACATCTTGAGTGAGTCAGGGAGGTAGTGCTCCTGGAGGAGGTGGGAGTTGGTTTCCACTCAGTGGAGGAATATTAGCTATATAAAGGATAGGGATGTGCTGGTGGAGGTTTTCTCCGATAGGATTTTCCAAATCAGGACAGGTATTGCTTTCAGAAGGGGAATCCTCAGGAATTTCTTCCCAAGGAAAGTCGATGCTTTGTAAAGAATCAAGCACAATATCTTCAAGAGAAAGGGCTGTAGATGTCTCTTCGTTTATGTGATAGGCCCTTGAATTTATTTTTGCTATTGGAGGTAATAACTGAAAGATAGGGAGCTGTGATAGGAAACGAGTGTAAGCCTGAGTAAGTCTTCTGACTGGTTGTTCCTGAGTGACAGGATACTCCCACAGTGTCTCTTCTTCAAAATGAGGCTTTTCTGAATGAGAGGAGGGGTCTTTTCGGCCTTCACAATCCATGTATTAACCTTCTTGAATCCATGCATGGCACTTATGGATGAAATCTTGAAAAGCTATGGATGGCAGTTCAGGCCCTCCTTCTAGCACCAATTTGTTGATATGGCAAATTTTCGCTCTACCAACAAGGAAAACTAACCCAATCGCAAGCCCCAATTAGACCTTCTTTCACTTGGAATAGCTAGTTCCAATGGGTTTTAAGGGACCCCATAAATTGTTAAATGAGTTGAAAGATGGCTTCTAAGAAGAAGGCTTCAATTAAATCAACAAAATTAAAATAGCTAACCACTATGTATTAAATCCTATCTACACTACTTCTACTTTCCTATGATAAACTTAACTATTCTTTTCTATCATGTAGGATCATAATAAGAGAGATTAAACATCATAAATAAATTCCAAGTTCAAAGAATCAATTACTGAGTTCATATACGAACAAGGCTATATTAGATTTGATTGCAATCAGATTACTCATACAGGAATACACATTCCTTTATGCACAAATAAACCTGCAACTGGTGTTTAATATGGTTTTGAATCAGTGATCGCTCATAAGTTAACCAAGCAATTGAATCATATTCAGATAAACAAGAATAATCATGAACAGTATGCCATCAATATGCATAAACAAAAATCACATTATATTTATGCCAATGACAACACTTTGCTTCAAAACACATAGAAGAAAAGGAAAAATAATCAGAAGCTACAGGCTCCTTCTTCGACCAAACAGTTCTCCTTATTCAAAATAAATCAAAACTGTTCTTATCCAAACAAAAAGCCCCTTCTCATTTTCCAAGATAATACTTATGCAAAAGCCCCTAACTCTAGGTCTTCCCTGCTTCTTCATCTTCCCCACTGTTTTAGACATACAAATCGAGTATACAGAGATAGGATCTTCAGCGTAACCACTGACATGTAGAAAGCACATTTGTTGGAGTGCTTCATCTCCTGAGGAAGTGAATAGATGATGATAAAAGGGGCGACTGTGTGTCGCCTTCCCATGATGAAAACCAAGACAAACTTTGCTTTTAGAATGCACAGGCAATGCGTGGGATTTCGACCTGGAACACTTTAGGCCAGACCTTTAAATACAACACTTCTACATGCATGACTCTTTGAATCCACTCCTGCGTCCTTTACTTCTCTCCTGTAGAGACAGTTATCATTAGCTTCATGATTGTGAACAATATAGTAGAAATGTTCAAACACAACATAATTGCTGCATTCATTAACTTTTATAAAACTATGGGGAACAAGTGTGAAAAAGGATTTTCGCATAAAACACACACAACACAAAATTTCCCGCTCAATCCATAGGCTTGGCATGGTTTTTGAGGGCTTCACTTAATCACAATCAGGTATCGGCCCCTCCGCGGGTTGCAGTACCCATGCCTTCCACTTCCCCGATGTGCGATTACACTATCGAGACTCCACAAACCCACCTTTTACACTAAAAACCCACTCCCTTTGTTATATAAGGAATTTTGGAAAACACGGGAAAACAAAGAAAATCCCGCCCCGATCACTCAGGCCGGACCTCAATTTTATGTATCAGGGCCTATAAATATTTTCAGGTCTGGCATATCGCATATCACAATATGCACAAGCCTGGGGATTCGCCAATTGCGATATGCGATGGGGCTTTGAACCCGAAAATATATATATCATATTTGATAAGCTTGGCGGGTCCGCCATATCGCCATGCACAATGTGTATAAGGCCCGAGCTCTGCCGATATGTGATATGTGATATGGCTTGGGACCCAACATATGTATGAAGTATGGTTAAAAGTGTCGTCGGGTCCGGATCATTGTGGTGCACCTTATATATAAGCCTTAGACCTAGGCCGATTGCGATATGCGACGGTGTTTCAAACCCGACATATATGTATATTATGGTTTATAATGCCGTCGGGTTTGGTGCCTTATGGCATGTGTTATGTGACCGGATTGAGTGCGATAAGTGAAAGATGGATGGTTTATGCATGTTTGTGAAGTCTTTCATTGCAAAGAGTTAAAATGGAAATGAGGTGCGATAGAAGGTTTTGTGTCTTAAGTACAAAAACGACTATAGTGAGGGTGGGGGTGATTATGCGTGCGAGCATAAATATACTATGGATGCTTATGAGGATTTGAGAAGTCTTGAAGAAGGGAATGAATGCACGACTAGGCGGGATCATGAATGAACCATGCAGTAGAGAGTTATTCAATGGCTTAGCCATCAGGCATTGAAAATTTGACTAGGCAAAGAGTTAACATCCACATGATAAAACAGATCATTCTGAAAAATGAAAGATCAAACTTCTAGGGGACCCATTGAAAATTTTCTACCAGATCATGTTTTAACAGAGTGGTAGTTGTGGCCACAACAAGCTACTACAAGGGAAGATTTCGTCTTTCGGGCTCTCATTGACATTTTAGCTAGCTGCATACTTCCATATTCAAACTGCAATTATATGAAACATAGAAGAGCGATAAATTAAAACTTTCAGAGTGGCTAATGCTTGAACAAATAGTGGTGATAATAGCATAGTCGAAAATCAGGGCAGGAGCATTTGGTGCGAAAGATTTCATATCATGAATTAATATTAACATGAAAGACGAAATCTTGAAGGACTGAAGTCATTATTGTTCTTAATTATTTGTTGTATTCAATGATGTGAAACTTAAATGTTCAATAAATAAATCACATCGCAGTTTTCTTAAGGCCCAATTAGAATGTGTGCTATAAATTTTCTGATTTTGCGATGAGCGATTTCATTATATATTATTTTAATATTCTAAGAACCATTGCATATCGCAAGTTGGGAGGTGTAAACGCCATGTTCTAAGAGTGTTTCGAATTTCTACGATTGCGATCAGTGATCACCTGGCACATAGAGTTGGGAGAATATTTATTTAACCCCCCGCATCATGTTTTCTCTATATTATAATTAAACCATTTTATTATATTTTAACATTGCATCGCACGTCCCCGAGGTGATTATCACTTATTTCCACTGGGATTGCGATATGCGAGATGCGAGAATCTTATCATATCAAAAATTTTCAATATTCGATTAAACCTATCACTTGGAATCTATGATGCGATAGGTGATATGTGATCGCTTTATCACATCGCATGTTTGTCAATGACTTGCTTAAGAAGCTCTATGATTGAGACTTTCAAATCGCAACAATATTATATGGATTGTATGTTCCTTAACCTTAAGCAATTGCGATTTGTGATGTGTGTTGTTTTTAGAGGGTTTTTTGAAGCACTTTTATTTAAAAAGCAAGAAACAAAGAAATTTATTTCTATGTAAAGTTTTTATTGCTTTTTACAAACTAAAGGGATCATATTTCCTATTTAGCATCTTAGAATAAAATCAAGAAACATTTTGAAATGGGGGGGTTATTGTATAGCACAACAGGTCCCCAAGAAGGTATTTCTATGGTTTGTTAGGGTTGTAATATGCATGGGACGACCCTTGCATGCCCTGTTGGTATGGTCTAGGCCCATGAGGTTTCCTTTGGTTAATGTAGCAAAGCTGCTTAGTGACCCCTTCAGCTCCTTGATATACAACTTTGAGTTTGGATATATAAGGGCACTTGTCTGTGGAGTGGTTTTCTTCAGATACTGAATAAATTTCAATAGAGTTCAATCGACATTCATTCCTGGGATGCCTCCTGGTGCATCTAGGACAAAAAATGGCCAAGGCTCTCTCTGCTTCCTCCTGGTTCCTCTTAGTGTTCATGGTGTCAATTTGCAAGGAAATGGTTTCAGCATCTTTCTTTTGAAAGCTTCCAACATGTTCCCAATTTCACCCTTGATGGATGAGTTGGAAGATGATGAATTGGCCATAGGTTGACTACCCCTACCCTTTTTCCTGGCTGCCCTAGAATGGTTTCTAAAGACAGTCTTGATATCCTCATAGGGTAATTGGTAGATATATCCTCCTGCTAACAAATGTAAGGTATCTAGAAGATCTTCTCTTACTCCCCTAAGCAGGACCAGCTTTAGTGACTCAGGGTCAAGTGTGCACCTAACCCTTTTGTAACTAAGCTGGAATATTTATTCGTAATCCTCTAACGATTCATCATTTCCTATGGTCATCCTGAAAATTTATTCTTTAGTATCCTTTGATTGACAGTAGTCTCGATATTTCTTGTTAAAGGCCTGCTGCATATGAGCCCAAGTTGTGATGTTATCTCCAAGTAAACCCATGAACCAGCGCAATGTTGCATCCTTGAGGGTAGATGGAAATAGTTTTAACTTTTTCTCATCATCTGTATAGTCATAGGTTTGACATATAACAACAAACTCAAGAAGGAAAGTGTCGAGGTCTTCTGTGGTCAGGCCATGAAAATGAGGTAGGGTAGAGGGGCTTATATTTTTCATCTTAGTGTCCCATAATGGGGAAGGCACCCTCAACTCTCTCTCTCTATTCCCTCTGTCATTTTGGTTTTCAGTCATTGGTTCAGTAGGAATGAGTTCCTCTGCTTCTTCTTCCCCTATAGGTTCTTCAAATATGTCAGGTTGCTCACCTAAGGGTTCCTCTAATTCACAGCCACTGAAGAAGAGAGAAGGTTAGTTGTTGGATGCAGTGGGGTATTTGGAAAAAAATTTCCCTAAGTTGTCCCTATTCCTATGAGGCAAGAAAGGAAATACTTTGGTTTGGTTTTGTATTTTTTTCAAACTTGGAAAGTACTTATAGAATTGAAATTGCTGATTGAATGAAGATTACTGACATAATGAAAAATCTACTTGCTGAGTTGAAATCTTACTTGCAAAAATGGAAAGGAAAGCAGACAATGCAAAATGAAAGAAAGGAAACAACTAGTAGACTTTTGTAGAAATAAACTAATGGAAAAATATTGAAGACAATAAATAGAAGAAAAGAAAGCAGTAATCACATTCTACTTAAACACCTCCCTGGCAACGATGCCAAAAAGTGATGAGCTCTAATATTGCAGCAAGGATGCTACAACTCCTGGGCTACCAACTTTACTTATTAAGTCAAGGTTCGTAAGAACTTGGAGGTGACATTGTTGTATGAACAAGTAAAAGTGATGGTTCTTCCTGTTGTCACTATTCAGCTAGTGAGATACCACTGGGGTTCCAAGCCAGATTTCTATGGATTCAAAAGAAGCTTGATTTTTTGATGGAATAAAGGTATATCTACTCTAAGAGAGTTACTCTACTGCAGTAATGGAGGATGTCAACATGTAACATTAAACCACACCATACCCTAATTAACCATTTAAGAAGCTATGTTAAGCAGAAATGCTAAATTAACATAAAAAAATTCGACTATCTAAGTTGCAAAAGTAATAAGCATCAAACAATACTAATGTGCAAGTAAAGAAACTAAACTAAATCTATTTTCTCTTTTTTGGTCTTTTTATGCAAAATCAAGTATGCAAACTAATTGTTCTTGTGGATGTGACAGGTGGATTAAGGGTGATTGAGGATGGCTAGAAGGTTTATGAAGTGGTTGGATGGTGTGGAGGGTCCCTAGGAGTCGTTTTGTGAATTCCTAGAGGTTTTTCATCAATTCAAACTCAAAATAGGTTGTTTTAGGAAAACCTATAGGATGTACTAGAAACCTACAGGATGATCTTGCAGGAACTACAGGAAACCTACATTATACAATCGAGAGCTAAATGTGAGGTGTTAGAGGTTATGGGAGGCTTAGGAAAGGTGTGTGATGTGTGGAATGGAGTGTTATAAGGTCCAGGATCATTCAGGAGTCAATATCCAAGATGATAGATGGATAGATTCGCTCAATGTGTTTGGGAAAATTTCAATGAAAAATGATGAAAAATTGTAAGGGTGATGGTGAAAACAAGGGATGGCTAAGGTGGATGAAGTGGAACGTGGTTACTGGCTATGAATTCTTAGTCTCCTCCTAAAGTACCTTCTCTACATAAAACATGTCTGTCTTCCAAAAAGCTATGCAACAAGATACATTTTCATAAACTAGAAAAGAATAATTAATGAGTCAACTGCCTACACTATGCATGAAGAAAGTTGTTGAAAGGAATGAAAGCATGAGTGAGATCTACTGCAGAAATGGAGTTGAAAAAGATGATAATGAAATCTACCTTGCAACATTAACCAAATACTAAATTAAAGACATCAAACTCCAAAGCTCATAAAAGAACTAGAAATCTGTGTTTTTGGGGTTGCTTAGGGGTTCCTTCCTCAAGTCATGGTCGCAGAGGGAGGAAGTGAGGCCGAGACACTTGCTAACAACCTTGTGCTGACCCTTTTTCTCCTTGATAACTTGCTACTTGAAATAAGGCACAAATGGAAGCAAACTATCACACAACCAATCTAATCTACACTACTTGTAATGGAAATTCATCCAATGAGCAAATTAACAATGAAGCTATGAATCTACACTAAACATACATGTACAATAAAGAGGATCCTTAGATGCTAGGATTGGGCCCTAACCCAAGAGCTTTAGCCCTTTGAGTTAACTCATTGTTGGTTCAAAACAAAACTCATTCTTATTACCAAAACAACAAATTACATCAAAAGAATAGTCACAAGTTTTGCAGCTCGAAAATAGAGTAGAGTTTTACAATCAAAAATCCAAATCCTACTGAGATACTAGGCCTATCTACTTATACATCTAAAGTCCCCAACTACTTCCTTAAAATTAGGGAGGCTTGGCTCCCAAACTCGAGATAAACTGGTGCTTTGTCACTCATTTTCTCGGTTGCCTTCTAGTCCTCATGATTTGATTGTTTGCACTCTGAGCTGATGTAATGAATGGAGTAATATTTGAATGGAGGAGTAGTAAATGAGGAGGATTTACCTCCTAGAATCCCTCTCCCTTGTCCCATTTGAGTTTTGACCTTGGTCTTTGCCAAAATTCCTTGATTTTCTCCTTTAATCCTGCATTGAATGCATATTAGACCATAAAGCATAATATTCAACTCTAACTCACCTCATAAACAAAATATAATAGAAAAAATGTAATAAGTTATGAGAAAAGTTGGTTTGACTAATCTAGGAGGTGAATTAAGGCCCATATAATTACCCAATGGTGAGGCTCATCAATTCCCCTTTACACTCTTTCAATTCTTTAATCTCAAGAGAAGAAATTTGGCAGTCATTTTGATATTCTAAGGTAGTGTCTTTAGCCATGGCCAACACCCTTTCTGTTATCTTCAGATGTTTTTTGTATCATCTAGGTTTATTTTCATTTTATTCATTTCATCCTCTGATATCTTCAATTTATTCATTACCCTGGTCAATTTCTTTGCTAGATCATCAGAATCTAGCTGTACCAAGATAGTACATACCTGCATATCTAGCTTTTGTTGTAGGATAGAGTTCATCTCTTTGAGGGAAGCTATTTAACTGTTCCTCTGCAAAAATTCATTTGTCAAAATCTCTTTTTCTTTATTTATCCAAGCTACCTCTAGGGCCATGACATGCTCCACATAAGGGAATTTCAACTTTTTCCTTAACACCTGAACTTCAGTCTTTGCCCCTTGCAAGAATTTTTTTACAACAGTTCTATCTTCCAAATTTACACCAATTTTTACAATCAACTTCTTTAATTCTTCGTTCTTGGTGAATAATGGTATGGAATTTTCCTTTTCTAGTTTCAGCTAATTTACAACTTTTCCTAGTAAAGCTTCTACCTTGCTAGCAACTAGGGATGTTTTTCTTAAATCACTATAAATTAATTCTCCAGTTTTCCTGTGCAAATTCATCTTGTCAAGTAATGGAATTTCTCGTGCATCCACAATTAAATTGACAGTCTTAAATCCTGTTAATGATGAAATAGTTAGAGCATAAGGATGAGAAAAATATAGCTTTCAAGATCCATGGCAGACAATAATCTAGTATAATATTCAAAAATAGATTTTGTTTCAAGATGAGATTCAACACTTTCCTTTATCCTTTTATTTCTTTCTTCAATTTGACTTTATAATTGTTTAGAATAGGAACAAAACTCTGAGAAGTTACTTCAGACAGAGGGGATGAAGGTGTACAAGTTACTTCTCCCAATTGCATCTGAAAACCCATTGCAGTTGAGGAGCTTCCAGCTAGAGCTTTGATCTGTTTCACCCTCCAAATCAACTATTTCTTCACTACCTATTTTTAGACCCTTCTCTACAGAATGTGGAGGTTCAATCTATATCCCTACTTATGCTCTTGTCTTACCACCATTTGCCAATTTTTCCACATTTGATCAAGATTCATGTATATAGGGAGTATATGAATTTTCCACTCTTCTTTTAGAAATGATATGGTAAGGATCATATGACCATTTCTTACCCTGTTGCAATTGCATGTCTCTAAGAATCTTCTCCACTTCTTCCATGACCTATCTATTGTTCACAATAAAAGGCCCAAAAGTTTTTGGCAATTTGAACAAATGCCCCTTCTTTGCTAGTACAAAATGAACCTAATCAACATTTAAACTTTGTCTAATGAATTCTAAAGAGAATAATCTCATAGGTACAAATGTGGGAAGTCTATAAGGGGAAACCTTTGATCCATATAGTATGATCTCAACATAATCTTCAAATTGGAACCAATCACCTACTTTAACATCTTTACTAAGTTGCAGAAGAGATAGGGCTTCTGGAAAAATATAAGGTGGAGGAGAGTTATTTATTATGGAATAGGAAACTGACATAAAAGAAGAATTGAAATATGTAAATCCTTCATAATTAGAATAACTTCTTAGGGTATCTATCCAATTCACTATTGATTGCCTCTTTTTATGTACATCCATTATATTTAGACCCAAATGAATGAAACTCTTAACATGAGTGTACATGAAAAGATAAGTTACTAATGATGAGAATCTTAAACATCTAGTAAGATCTAGGTATGACAAATAAGAATTGACCAGTTTCTCCCAATAATTGGGTATATCAAGCACAATTTCAGGTTGTATAAGTAAATTGAGCATCCCCAAAATAGCTCGGTTAATGAAAGTTGTATATTCCCTTACCAAAACCTTGGCAATTATCTTTAAAACTGGTCTCACACCTTCAACAAAAGTTTCAGGAGAAAACTGAGTGGGCTCCTAAGGAAATTGTTGTCATGTAGCCATTAAAAATAAGTTCATCTAGGCATAACCCTTCCCAGACAAATTTTGAAATGCTGACAACAATATTTCCTCTGAAAATGGGGTGTTAAGGTTTGAAGGTGGGAAAATAATGCTTGTTTGATTAAAAGAGAAGATATCTAAAATATATTTTCACCTAAAGTATTCACTACAAAACACTTTTTAGGGTAAAGGGAAGAGAACAACCAATAAATGAACTCAGGGAAGACACGAGTTTGGGGAATTATAACAATAAAAAGACCACACTTTACAATTGCATCATACAAATGATACTCCTTTTGGTTGACTAGAATTTGTTGACGAAGTTCCATTAGATTTAGTGATCAAATAGGATAAAAAACATCCCTCTCAGTGTCCATGAGAGGAATGTGGGTGGAAGAACCCAACATAACAACTTTCTTAGACATTTTGAAGGTTTTAACAGTTTAAATATGGTGTATAAATACCTAGATAACTATGGCTGGTGTTAAGGAATTTGAATTTAAGTGGTACAATGACTCCAACGTGTTACAAACACTGAAAATTGAAAATGACAATGTGAAAATGAAACTGAGATGAAGTTTATGGAGAAAATAGAAAAATGGGAGGGAAAATGGGATCAAATGTTGAAGTAATGTGTACAGGATGGATGACGTGGTTGAAATGACATGATGATGTGATGGGGTGACATGGCGATGTCGTGGTGATGACGCGGTGAACTAGTCTGTTAGGTCATGCTCGCTTATTGCAGGGTTATAGGAGCACCTACTATGATGGGGGAGGCCCAATGGTAGTTACCTTCCAATCAATTCAAACTATCGATTGTTGGTCAACCCATTTGTTACTAACTGCTTACAGAGGCACCCAAGGACATAACCATTAGACTATTTGTGATGTTGGGTTGGATTCATCGGATGGTCCCAACGTAAAAATTAAATCGGCCCGACGAACTAGACGGTATTTTAAAATTTTGGATTTTTAAACTCCGACAAGGCCTCACCTGAATGCTTTGTATTAATGTTGCATCACACTCAATTTTAAAGTTAATCCATGCTTTATTAAATCAAAATATTAACATTGTTCTAGATCTTGATTTTGATTTTTTTTAAATATATAATTTTTGTTTCTTTTTCACAATTGAAAACATAGTGAAAAACAAGCTACAACATCTGGGTCCACCTTGGGATAGTGCTTTAAAACATGTTAAGAAATTTATTGCATAACATAAATAATTATTGAGAGGAATAAATATAAAAATAACCAACAACAACCATAAACACATAAACACAAATGTTTATCTGAGAAAACCCCAAATTTGGGGAAAAACCCAACCTAATAAGATCTCATTAGCATTGGCCAAAACCCTAGCCAATCCGACCAAGTGAGCCTTCACCTCTCACTTCCAAGTCTTGCATTACAATGAAGTCCTTCCAGCCTTTTATAAGCTCCATTACATATAATACCATGGTCAGAATACTATGGGTGCACAATACCATGTGCCCCAAAACCATCACTATTTAACCTGGTCAACTTTGACTCTATCCTGAGTCAAGTTTACCTAACAAAACAAAGCACTAAGAACCGCAGATTAGTTCCTTCACTTTTGCATTAGAGTCATATTATAGCTTGGAACATTACAATGAGAAACTCACTGGATATTTACAATGAGCAAGCCGATATTTACAATGGCAAATTAAAAATATCTAATACTGGAAAGAATGCTTCAAGTACTACCCATTTACAGACAGCTACAATAATTCTCCATCTAAATTTTCCAAAATAAAAATGTTATTGGCTCTGCTTTCTACTATTTTGAATGGCCCAAACCATAGAGGATCAAAGTTTCCATGTTTTCCCTTATCCTCTCTCTCACATCCCATCTTAAAACTAGATCTCCAGGTTGAAAAAAAATATTACTGGGTTTCCTATCAAAGAGAAGTTTCATTTTCTCTTGATAATTGATTAATTTTTCAATTACCTTTTCTTTGTTCTCATTCAACTACACTAGCTTGTTCATCCTCCTAGTTAGTGCATTGTGTTCCTCCTCAACATCTTAAATAAGTGAAATTACTGGTTTTTCTAATTGACTAGGAAACAGGCTACTGCTCCATACACCAATTCAAAAGGTGGCTTGCCAATAGATATTTTAGTAGTCACCCTGTTTGCCCATACGGAAAACTTTAGCTGAGAATCCCAATTTTTCTTATTTTCTGCAATAGTTTTCTTAAGTAAGGATACCAGAGTTTTGTTCAAATATTCTGCTAACCCATTTCCTTGAGGATAATAGGTGGTAGAATGTGAGAGTATCACATTGTATTTATGGCAAAAATCAATCAAATTTGCAGACTTGAACACTTGAGCATTATCTATTACTATATTCTTCGGACAACCAAATCTTGTGAAAATGTTCTCTTCAAGAAACTTAATTACCGCTAAATCAGTTGCCCTCCTAGTTGGAATAAATTCCACCCATTTAGTAAAATAATCAATACTTGTTTGGATCCATTTATGTTGTCCACTGGAAGTTGGATTTATTTCTCCTAAAAAATCTAGACCCCATTGTCTGAAAGGTTCCTCAACAAACACATGAATCAGTGGTAATAGTGCAAATTTTTTCTTCTCAGCAAAAATATGGCACTTTTCACAACTTATTACTAATCTAAAAACATCTGAAAACAAAGAATGCTAGTGGAAACCATATTTCAAAATTTTGTGTTGTGACTTTCCAATTATAATGGCCATCACAAAGACATCCATGATATTAATTAAAAAACTGAATAGTTTCTCCTTCTGTCAAAGGGAGCACCAAAACACCAACAAGATCTTTCCAATACAAATGAATATTCATTATTACATACTTTTGGGCTTTCAATTTGAGGTCTTTGTAATTTGTTCTGTCTAAGGAAGTTGAGAAGCAAAGAAAAGATAACTAATGGACAATATCCTTATACCATTCAGAGAAGAGGTACTTATATTTAATTTTATTATCAGGTTCCTTCTCCTTAGCTTTTCCTTCTGCTATTTTTTATTCAGAAACCTCATCTAGCAAATTAATCCCCTTAGCTTGACAATTTTCTTCTATCCGGATCTTTATGAGACATTTCCCATTTACCAATTTTGTTGGTTTGATGTCCATATCATACTCTTGAATCTTTGCTATCCATTTTTCTCTTTTTCCATCACTATCACTTTGAGTCAGTACATCTTTGATAGCAAAGTTAGGAACATATACAGTGATTTGAGATTGTAGGACATATATTATAGAAGATTTCAAAGCTTTAACCAGAGCATAAGCCTATTTTTCTAAAATCTTATACTTCAATTTTGCATGCCTTAATACCCTGCTAAAAATTCTACCAGTTGTTCTTTATTCTCTTGATTTCTCTAAATACGTACTACTAAAATAGTGAAAGGAGAAGCAAATGAACATATTTGAAAATGTTTTTTTATCAGGCCTCACCAGTACTGGAGCTTCTCCAAAAGATTCTTTGATTCTTGTAAAATATTCTCTAGCAACTATGGTTTGTTTGACTTCTGCATCCTTTTTCAACATATCAGTGATCTCCTTCTCAATCTCTACATAATTGGGGATGAATCTTCTAAATAAATTTATTTTTCCCGGAAAACTACGAATTTTATTTTTACTTCTTGGCAAGCTTCCACCATTTTAGGATCAATTTTTACTCCCTCTTTTGATACAATATGCCCAAGAAATTTTCCTTCTTTCAAAATGAAATGAGACTTTTTGGGATTCAATGATAAGCCACATTTTATACATATCTCAAAAGTTTGTTGAAGGTGTTTTAGATGCTCCTCATCAGATCTGGAAAATATTGTAATATCATATAAATAAATGACCATGAACTTCTCCTTTTCTCCTACAAAGGATATATCCATAGCCCTCTGAAAAGTAGCACCAACATTCATCAACTCGAATGGAATTTTTGCATACATGAAGGTTCCCTATGGGGTTGTGAAAGTTGTTTTCTTTTGATCTTCTAGCTGCACTACAATTTGATTATAGCCTAAAAAGCCATCAATCATATATAATCAGGAAGACCCTATTACTCTCTGCATAACGTGATCCGTCTTTGGAAGGGGATAATTTTCTTTTAGTGATGCTCTATTTAAATTTTGGAAATCTATACAAAATTAAATTTCTCCATTTTTCTTCCTCACAGGTACTAAATTAGCCACCCAATTTGAATACCTGAGAGGGACAATTATCTTTACTTGTAATAATTTCTTGACTTCCTTTTCAATTGATGGAAAAAGTAGAAGATTTAATTGCCTTAATTTCCACTTATATGGATTAAATCATGGATTTAAAGGAATATTGTGATAAATTATGTTGATATCATAAGTTTTGAGGTCTTCATAAGACCATGCAAACGCATCAATATATATTTTAAAAAGATCTACATACCTTTTTTATACTCTTCTCGAATACCCTTTGCTAGCTTCACCGACTTTAGTTGCTGCTTAGTCCCAAGATTGCAATCTTCAATCTCATCCTCCAATTTGGTTTTCTTTCATTTAGAGTAACATCATTTTCATTGACCAATCTTTCTAGGGGTACCAAGACTTTGGGGATCACATTATTTTTCAACTGCACAACCTTCTGACATCCCACAGAGTCTTTCCAAGGTATTTCATTATTTAATTGTTCTTCTTGGAGATCTTCAATTCCATCTTCTTTATCAATCTCTAAATTTGAAAATTCCCCTACCATTTCCATAAATCTTTAATCTATTCTTTCTCCTCAAAAACCTGACAGTACTTTTTATTATCTAGAATGCAAGGAATACTTCTAATTTGAAATTCATATCTTAATTTGAGATTTAATAGGGGCTTAAATGTGTTAGCTGCCACTGCCAGTGAATCAACTAATCGGTTCCCTTCCTTTGGCAAGAACTAAATATTAAAATAAGAAAAATAAAATAAAATAATATACTAAATCCCACACTTCATTTCTATAGGCTCTATGCCTCGGATGTTTAGTTTGCATTGATTCTTGATCTGTTTTACAATTAATCCATAGTCTACAAAAATAGAATTACATTGTATTCCCTATTTATTATAATTTGTAAGAAAAGGGAATAATCTGACCTTTAGGGGAAAGTAGAAAACCCCCAGCTCCATTCCCTTCCTTTGAGTATGCTCCATCAAAATACAACTTCCAAACTCCATTGACTACTGCTTCCTTGCTTTGAATTCCTGAAGGAACCTGCACTTTTGTATCTTCAACAATTTATTGAGATTCTTGCAACATAAAAAAGGAAAAATCATCTTTTTCTTGACTGTAAATAGGAGAATTACTTGAACCCTCCTTTGTAATAGTCTTCATAAATCTCATCTCTTGATACAATCTCCTTTCTTCTCCACCAAATACTGGACTGATTGCATAAGTAAAATCCAGTTTCAGCACTCCTCCCAACTTGGCTCCCTAGGACCTAGAAAGTAGCATTCCAAATCGAGCTAGAATATATGCAACAACAACATCCATTATAATTCTTTTGCCTGGAATATGAGCCAACAAAAATACAATTTCTTTAAGAAGTCCCACACACTTAACCTTTTTTGAATCAAAGGAATACAAGTCCTTGTAAGGTTTTGTACTGCAGATTAATCTACTTCATAACTAAGAGAGGCATTAAATTATGAGAAGCCCCTGAATCCAACATACAATTTTGAAGAATAAAAGTATGCATTAGAAGAGAAATATAAAAAGTAGTGGAAAAATCATGTTCCTCCACATAAGGGCCAAACATCACCACTGGCCTTTCTTCTTGTAGATTAACTTTATCAGTTGCGTGATTATTCTAAGATAAATTTATAAAATTTGAAATATATTTTTTGTAATCATATTACTTCACTAATTTAGTTAATGGGATGGGAATTTTAATTTTCTCCAATTCTTTCTGAAATTTGAAAGAATGAACCTCCTTTACAACTTTTTATTGTTCTTCTTCAGTTGGTTTCTCTTTTGGCACATTTTTTGGATTGATAATAGGTTGTTGTGACTATTTTTGCAACATCCCTGTGTCCTGTTGGCTACTTGAGCTCTCCCCTTGGTGAATTAGCACTATTGGGACTATTTTCGTTGGTTTCTTTCCTTTCTCATATTGTTTTGGTGTTGGTTGTTGTGTTGTCCAGTTTGGTTGGTCCTCCACATGATCTTGAGTTCTTTACCTTTTCCTTGACCTTAGATCATATTTTTTGTGTAATTTTTCCTGCATAAAATCTATAAATCTTTTGCAATATTCTTCTAAATATCTTTATCATCTAGGACAATTTGAGGTTCCCAACTCGAATCCTCATTAGTCACTATTTCTTCTTCCTCTTTAGGCAAAGTAGAATATTGATTTTCTTGCAATATAAGACTCTCCTCCACTGCTTTTTCCGGTTCATCCTCAATGTATAAGGGTGGTTGAACCTAATCTTGGTCCTTCTTATCCCTCTACATAATTTTTAGTGGTTGTAGCCTAAACCAAGGATTGAAATTTCTATTTTGTGTTTGTTGAATTTGTCTAGGAGGATTCTTTCTTTCCAGCTCCAATTTTACCAACTTATTAGATAGATTTACTTTGGTCATTTCATCTAACTTTTTCTCATGAGAATCCTTTGGCTAATTAGTAGGTTTGGCTTCCTCCTTTCATTTCTTGTTATCATTAGCTTTGTATTTTTGTTTAATATTCCCTGCAATAGATAAGTTGGATTCAATATCTAGTGCATTAGTTTGAATTTGATCTAGAGTAGGGGACCACCTTTCTCTCAAAGTAAAGCCAAAATCGGCTTCAAATACTCTTGTAAACACCAATTTTGTACCAAAAGGTGGTGGTTTTATCTCTTCAAGAATAATATTATAAATCTTATTGAATCTCTTGATAAATTCATCCACCGCTTCATTTGGTTTCCTCTTAATTGCATTAAATTCAGTCAGGAAATAACCATGATCTTTCTTTTCACCCCATCTCTGTATAAATGTATTTTCCAATTCCTCCCAAGTGTTATTTGAATTAACAGGGAGAGTTTTAAACCATTTCCTTGCTTCTCCATCCAATGATTGTACAAAAATCCTCATTACGACATCCAAGTATTCAACATTAAAATTTTCTACAAAAGCACAGAAGGTTGCCACATGTTTTTCTATTGTTACTTCATCTTCCCCTATAAACCTCAGTAACAACTTCAAATAGTCTTGAGGCAAGTCATTCATAGGCCGAGGAAGATTCAAAGGAGCATATCTATTTAAAAGAAACCGCAAAATCACCATATTTTGATTTTGAGAGGGAATAGAAGAACTTCTTACTTGAAATACAAAAGGGTGAGGTGGAATGACAGATATAGGAATTCACTGAGAAATAAAAGAGTTAGTCTGAAATGAAACTGACAAATCAATTGTTTTAATTTCTTCAACTTATGGGAAGGAAAAATGTACATACTCAAACGAATTTTCTTCAAGAGTGGGTTCTGGAAAGATGCTTTGGGGATGGGACAAACTTTCTTGAGAAGAATCCAAGTTTCTTACAACCTCTTCTGAATGATGAACCTTAGGGTATTGTGAATGAGAACTAGTACCAGGAACTGATAGGGTAGGGCTTGGGGTTATATGAGACTTTTTTCTCCAAACCCTTCAAGAAACTAATTTTTTAGGAATAAAAAGAACATGATCCTTTTGTTGTGTGGTATCAAACCTTGTGTGAGGCCTTCTGGGAGCCAAGACTACTATTCTTAGTGAGAAAACTCAGCCTACACACTTTCTTTTCCCACCAAATAAAGAAATGATATATGAAAGAAAACCTAGGGAAAAATGATTGTGTTCTCTATTCCCCCGCAATGATGCCAAAAAATGTTGTACCTTAGAAGAAAACCCCTAGATGAGTAGAGGGCACAACTTAAGACATTTATTTAAAATAAAATAAAACTTGATCTGTTGTCCCATTTTGAAAATTCAGAAGTATATTTTTTAACAGGTAATAATTATGAAATCTTCTTGGAATAGAAACACCTTTCAAAGTTCCCTCTCTGACAATAAATGTCATTTAAGTTGTAGTAAAGGGGTGAAAAAGATATTTGAAAGTTTTGAATAATAGGCTACTTATAGCAGAATATCTTGCTTAAAACTTTAGCAGAAATATGGTATGCATATGTATGGAAATACAGAAAAGAGGAGCGCATATTAAGGATATTTAGCATTAACTTACAAAAATTATGAATTCAATGAAATTGTATCATTAAATACTAGTCGCTTCATTACTCTCTCCCATAGAAGAAAAGCATTAAATGATTACAAAAAGATATAAGAACACATGTCACATTCAAATATCTATTTGGAATCACTTAGAATTTTTTTATTCAAATCTCCAATAAGATGTGAAACATTACAGAAAAGTATTCTTCCTTCTGAAGTCAAAAACTAAGAACCCTTCCTAGTTCTTCAAAATTTCTTTTTGTATGATGATTACAATGATGATAGTTGTGAAATTGTCAACTGTCAAAACTAACTACTTGAACTGCTTTAGTCTATTTAGTGCTTCGAAGGACTTTATCTATGATAAATTAAAAATAAAATTATATCACTATTACAAATACATTTCTAGAAAATTATGATGAAATAACAAGTGGATTTTCTTCATTGAGTGATTTGTGATTCTTGTGGGGGGTCATTTATAGAGGGTCCAACTTATGTTGTTGTTTCTATAGGAGACATCCACTTTCTTCATTTCTTCCATATTGTCACATCTGAGCTCCAACTTCTTACAAACCTTTTGCGAGTCATTCTGAAATTAGTAATTCAACTATAAGTTGGCTTCTCGATAAAAAGAGTTCTAATTAACCTTAACAACTACAAATCCTTGTGGAGATAATTTACAATTATTGCTCCTTTCAAAACTGTTTTTTCTTCATGAGAGGTGCCAATCTTGCTTTTAGCTTCTACCACCAAAGTTTTGTAATTTTCCCAGGGAAGCGAATTCCCCTATTGATCCAAGCATTAAGGCAATCCTGCCATGGTTCTTTTATCAAAGTTGGTGTTGAATTTCAAAATAGATTCTTTAATTTCTCCCAGCTTTGTCTCAACTGTCTTTCTATATAAATTCTTCAATGTCATTTTATTAATCTCCAACACCAATTATGTTCTGTCCTCAATTTTCATTTCTCTTAATTCCCATGATGACTTGGACTTAAGAAAATTGATTATCTTCTTGGAAAATTATGCACATTGTTGAATCTTCTGTTTACTGGCAGTAATGATGCTCTCCAAATCTTTAACAATGGCTTTATCTTATGTTACAATTGACATAATTCCCAATTTTTCTTCACTATATGAATAATATCATTCTAGATAATTTCCCTGGCTTGAGTGAGGGAAATATTCCCCTTTACTTTCTCTTTCGATTCTTTAATCTCATGAGAAGAAATTTGGTACATATTTTGATATTTTGAGGTAGTTTCTTTGGCCATGGCCAACTCCCTTTCTGTTATCTTTAGAATTTTCTTTATATCATCCAGGTTTCTTTGCATTTCCTTCATCTCATCCTATGATATCTTCAATTCAGTCATTACCCTGGTCAGTTTCTCTGTTGAATCATTAGAATCTGGTTGTACCAAAATAGTACATACATGTGTATCTAACTTATGTTGCAGGATGTAATTCATCTCTTTGAGGGTAGTTACTTCATTGTTCCTCTGGAAAAGTTCATTTGTCAAAATCTCTTTTTCTTTCTCTACCTAAGCTACCTTTGGGGCTATGGCATGCTCCCTAGAAGGTAATTTCAACTTTTCCTTAACACCTTAATTTCAGCCTCTTCCCCTTGCAAGATTGTTTTTACAATAGTTCTGTCTTCTGGATTTACACCAATTTTTACAATTAACTTCTTCAATTCTTCATTCTAGGTGAGTAATGCTCTAGAATTTTCCTCTTCCAATTTCCATTGATTTACAACTTTTCCTAGTAAATCTTATGCCTTCCTAGCAGCCAAGGATGTTTTTATTAAATCACTATAAATTAATTCTCTGGTTTTCCTGTGCACATTGATCTTATTAGGCAATGGAATTTCTCTTGCATCCATAGTTAAATTGACAGTATTAAAACCTATTGATGATGAAACAATTAGAGAATAAGGATGAGAAAAAATATAGCTTCAATTGATTTCTTTCAAGATCCTTGGCGACAACAATCTAGTATGATATTCAAAAATAGATTGTGTTTCAAGGTGAGATTCAACACTTTCCTTTATACTCTTATTTATTTCTTCAATTTGATTGTATAATTGTTTTAGAATAGGAACAAAACTTTGAGAAGTTTCTTCACACACAGGGGAGGAAGGTGTACAAGTTACTTCTCCCAATTGCAACTGAAAACCCATTGCAGCTGAGGAGCTTCCAGATAGATATTCAAGCTCTTTTTCTATTTCAAACAACCTTGGATTTTTAGAGCTTTGATATGTTTCACCCTCCAAATTAATTATTTCTTCACTGCCTCTTTTTAGACCCCTCTCTGCAAAATGTGGAGTTTCAATCTCTATCCATCCTTGTGCTACTGTCTTACCACCATTTGCCAATTTTTCCACATCTAGTTGAGATTCATGTATATAGGGAGCATACGAATTTTCCACTCTTCTTTTAGAAATGATATGGTAAGGATCATATGACCATTTCTCACCCTGTTGCAAATACATGTCTTCAATAATCTTCTCCACTTCTTCCATGGCATATCTATTGTTCACAATAAAAGGGCCAATAGTTTTTAACAATTTGAATAAATGCCCCTTCTTTGCTAGTACAAAATGAACCTAATCAACATTTAAACTCTTTATGATGAATTCTAAAGAAAATAATCTCATAGGTACAAACGTGTGAAGTATATAAGGGGAAATCTCTGCTCCATATAGTCTGATCTCAGCATAATCTTCAAATTGGAACCAATCACCCAATTTGACATCTTTACTAAGTTATCGAAGAGATTGGGATTTTTGAAAAAATTAAGTTTGATGAGAGCTATTTATGATGGAATAGGAAACTCACATAAAATAAGAAGTGAAATATGTAAATCCTTCATAATTAAGATGACTTCTCCAGGTATATTTCCAATTCACTACTGATTGCCTCTATTTACGTACATCCATTATATTTAGACCCAAATGCATGAAACTCTCAACATGAGTGTATAGGAAATGATAAGTTACTAATGATGGGAATCTGAAACATCCAGTAAAATTTAGGTTTGAAAACTGAGAATTTCCCAGTTTCTCCCAATAAGATGGTATATCAAGCATAGTTTAAGTTTGAAAATTTAAATTGAACATCCCCAAAATAGATCGATCAATGATAGTTGTATCTTCCCTTCCCAAAACCTTGGCAATTATCTACAAAACCAGTCTCACACTTTCAAAAAAAGTTTTAGGAGAAAACTTAGCGGGCTCTAAAGGCAATTATTTTCCTTTAGGGATTAAAAGGAAGGTCATCTGGGCATAATCCTTCCTAGAAAAATTTTGAAATGCTGAGAACAAGATTTACTCTGAAAATGGGGTGTAAAGGTTTGAAGGTGGAAAAACTAATTCTTATTGGATTAAAAGAGCATATATATGAAAGATATTTTCACCTAAAGAATTCATTGCGAAACACTTTTGAGGGTAAAGGGCAGAGACCAACCCGTAAATGAACTCAGGGAAGACGGAACAAAAATACCAGACTTTACAACTACAACATACACAAGAGACTCCTTTTGGTTGACTAGAATGTGTTGATGAAGTTCCATTAGATTTAGTGAAAAAATAGGATAAAAAACATCACTCTCAGTGTCCATGAGAGGAATGTGGGTGGAAGAACCTGACATAGCAACTTTCTTAGACATTTTTAAGATTTTAGTAGTTTAAATATGGTGTATAAATACCTAGATAATAATGACTGCATTAACGAATTCAAATTTAAGTGGGACAATTACTGTAACATCCTACAAACACTGGAAATTGAAATTGAGAATGTGAAAATGAAACTGAAATGAAGTTTATGGAGAAAACAGAAAAAAAGGAGGGAAAACAAGATTAAATGTTGAAGTGACGTGTATGGGACAGATGATGTGGTGGAAATGACATGATGATGTGATGGGGTGAGATGGTGATGATGGGGTGATGAAGTGGTGAACTAGCCTACCAGGTCACGCTCACTTGTCGCAGGCTTACAGGAGCACTTACTGTGACGAGGGAGTCCCGCTGGTAATGACCCCGCAATCAATCCTAACCAACAATTGTTGGTCAACCCATTTGTTGTTGATTGTTTACGTAGGCACCCAAGGACATAACCATAGGACCGTTTGTGATGTCAAGTTGGAGTCATCGGAGGGTCCTGACAAAAAAATTAAGTCTGTTCAAAGAACTAGCCTGTCTTTTGAACTTTTGGATTTTTAAACTCTGACAAGGCCCCACCTGAATGCTTTGTATTAATGCTACATCATGCTCAATTTAAATTTTAATCCACCCTTTATTTAATCAAAACCATAACATTATTCTAGATTTTGATTTTTTTTTTTTAAATATATCATTTTTGTTTCTTTTTCACAATTTAAAACATAGTGAAAAACGCGTTATAACACTAGGGATGGAGGTGCGGCACGAGGATTTGCGTATCTTTCTAGGATAGGGAAATAATGTAGTTGATACCTTGGAAGATTCGGGATGATGGTTGTAGGGCTATGGCTACACCAATGATCACAAATGTTAAGAAGCTTATCACCTCTGAGGGAGAGTTGGTAGACCTCACTTTATATCATTATCTCATTGAGTTGTTGATGTATCTAGTCAACACCAGTCCATACTTGTGTTTTTTGTTAACACTTGCAGTTATTATATGGTGGAGCCTAGGAGAGTGTATTAGACTGCGGAAAAACATGTTTTGAGATACTTGTGAGGGACAATGGATTATGGATTGGACTATGTGCAAGGGATTGGAGTGCTTTGGGCAAATTTAGTGTTCTTCAAACGCCTAAGCCTCTAGACCTAGTAGCGAGTCTAGAAACAATAGACAAAGTAATTTGTCGTTTTTCCTATAGTTAACAGATAAGAGAAAGAAGAATAAAGGCACCAACCTATAACTTTCGCTCTATCCCTCTCTCCTTTGACCAATTTAGCCACTCCTTTCCATACTCAACTCGCTTGGAAAGTACCTGCACACAAGCTGAGACAGAAACCCATCAAAGCATACAATAATGATGATCTGTTAACTAAACATATTATTGAATCAAGAATACGATATACATCATATAAACACATGAATGGAAAAAACTCAGAATTATTTATTGATAGAACGAAAAATTACAACCCATGTAGATGCATGCTCGATTCAGTGTCGTCCTTCCAGCTTCAAACCCTTCTCTCTTCATGAAGTAACAATTTGACATCACTACAATACTCTTCCAAATCTCATTCAAACATCATTTCCTTAGCTCAAGAAGTTCCAACCTAGACTAGCCTTTGAATGCATGGTCAATTTATAGCTGAATGGAGGAGGTTAAGGCATTAATGGCCCTCATGAATGCTTTTCCAAAATTGGGAAGTGGTTCCATGGAGGAAGGGATAATGGATTAAGGTTCATTCATCCTCTTTCTCATCCAAATGCGAGATCCATCCATTTGGAAACTTCTAGAAGAATCCATTGGATGAGGAATCCAATGGATTCATTTCAAAAATTCGATGAATCTCGCTCATCGTAGGTGAAACAAAGGCTAGGTGCGATGCATAGCACCCAGATAGTGTAGTTCCTACAATGCATTGCAGCCTGATAGAAGGCTCCTTGCACTGATCTCCTTAGGGAAATTTTTTGGATGAATGATGACATGAAACTCTTGGGAGGCAAGCATGATGTAGGTTGACTTCATTAGGGAATGAAAACAACTGAATTAGGGATTGATGGACCCTAATAATACGAATCTATAAGATGGGGTTGATATGCCCAAATTGACCTGTAACAGTTGCCCCTTAAAGCATGAAGTAAAAAATAAACATGTTGAGTGAGAAGCTTTACCACTTGGAGAGAAGGTTTCGAAACTGAAGGAGACTTGCATTAGTTACAATACATATATCATGATACTTTGATTTTTCTCACAATTTAGTTGAGGGAAGGCATACCCATGCTCAACTTATAAACTTCCATTACATGTACAAATATAGTCATCTACAGATATAGACCCATAAATCTATTACCATGAATGTAAGGCCATTGTACATTTGATACAGTACTCCTGAAAAATAAATCACAGCTCGGATGGGTGAAACTAGATCCGGGGTCTTCAATATCATCCAATATTTCACTCAATGTACAATTCTAACCATGTGAATAGATGATCTGAGGTCGAACATGGAGAGACATCATCTTATTACCAGCCAATGATTTAAGTCGTTAACAAATGCGAGAGGAATCACTGATAATGATAATGACCCTCAAGGTATTGCAGTACATTTCACATGGTGTGAATAAATGATCTGATTTAAAACACCAAACGAAGTCTTTCGGTTGAAGGCCATTGATGTCAACCTATCGCTGGAAGCGAGAAACCTGCCATTGATGTATGCAAGCCTCAAGGGACTGAAGGGGTGTTTTGAAGTCAGCTTCTTGGATGATGTGCTGATGTGAATAAGAAGTGACTCGTCGCAGGAGGGCTTTGATGTATCCCACATCAACAACACGAAATGAGGTAAATGATTTTTGGAGATTTGATATCGACTAACGACACAAAGTTTAGGAATGGCAGGCATGAAAATGAAGGTTTACTGTATTGTAAAGGATGAATTTTTGAACTGATTGACTTCTCTTGAACATATCGGCGACACTGAAGTGAATTGGTAGCATTGACCCAAAACAAAGTGATGGATGGCATGATAGACCAACGGTGTGATAACCATCAAGTTGAATGACCCAACCCACATAGTCACAGTGATGAGGTGAAAGTGTCATGTTCAAGAGCGACCTGCTACTATAAAGTGTCCCCAACGTTTTCCCATTTTCCCCAATCATTTCTAACCAGTACCTCTTTATTTTTTATCAAGCTTGAGGAGGATAACATATGCTTGTTGCATAATTCAACCCTTCAGGTGAATCCATCGCTATTTGATGTTTTAACGTGTCTAGCGAAGGTGAAAATCGGTCTTGTCTAGATGGACAAGTTTGTCACTATTTAATGTTTTTAACGAGTTTAACGACAAAGATAACTCAGTCCTTTTCACATTTAGAGAGTCTGAAAAGGGACTAAAAGGGAACTACACAAGTTCTTTTTCGTATATTTGTCTCTCAAGCCCGAAAAATCATAAAACAATACAAGAGAGAACCTATTGATCATGTTCGATCAATGAGTACCTTTTTCATAGTTAATATATCTTAGCCCGAAGGAGGGGTAAAACTATACTGAGAAGATATCGATTCTAATTCTTTAACGAGCTAGAAACGACAAGCGCTTGACAATATTTTCATATTTAGAGAGTCTCAAAAGAGCTTAAAGAGGACTCCATTTTGAGGAACGAGTGGTGTCTAGGATAGCAACTGGTTCCAGTGATGTGGGAGCTTCTCAAAACATGTTGATTTATGTGAAGAGGCTAGCTAATAAGACCACTCATTGCAACTGTTCCTCAAAAAGGGTAAAACAACCAAGTGAAAGTGTATGATCAGCCAAAGAGATGGTGGTGATGGGATGAAAACAACCAAGGATCATTTGATGAAAAGACTGATAGAATGGCAATCACGAGGGTTAAACTAGAAATGGGTTCATTTTTAGACAAGCTTGAACCATAGGGAACTGTGCTTGGATTCAGTTTCATTTTTACACAAGCTCGAAATGAAAAACTATGCTTGGACTCAATTTCATTTTCACACAAGCTCGAAATGAAAAACTATACTTGGATTGATTTACATGCCCCTAGCGTGATGAAAGGGAGAGTCTCCGGTAACCAGATGGAAGTCACAGTGGTGTAGAAGGATGGTTATCCAACACCTTTTTGGCCTCATCCAGATAGACAAAGGTGAATGGGGTGATTCCCTTCACATAACCTACAGGGAAACTTAACTTTACCATTAGGTGCATGCCCCCCAAGCTTCATTACATTCACCTAAGTAGACTACTCATGACTATCAGGTGGATGCAATGAAGGTTCTTTTACAAGATCAAGTGAAAGACTCGACTGGGATTTTATGAGGTCTAATTAGGGACTCGACTTAGAACTTGGGACCTTGTTTAATTTTTAAATGAGCTTGACACAAGACAAGAAACTCTTCTCAGGTTCCTTGTTTCATTTTTTGACGAGCTTGACACAAGACAAGGACTTATGCCCATGGGACCTGTTTCATTTTTTAACGAGGTTGACACAGTAAAAGAACCATCCTCATAGTCCCTTGTTTCATTTTTTAATGAGGTTGACACAAGACAACGAATTATCCTCGGACCCTTGTTTCATTTTTTAATGAGGTTGACACAAGACAACGAACTATCCTTGGACCCTTGTTTCATTTTTTTAATGAGGTTGACACAAGACGAGGAACTATCCTCGTGGGAGCTGTTTCATTTTTTAATGAGGTTGACAAGTAAAAGAACTATCCTCATACTCCTCATTTCATTTTTTAATGAGGTTGACATAAGACAATGAACTATCCTCGGATTCAATCACAACTCATAAGAGGTCATGAAGGAGAGATCTGGTTCCAATGCCCCCATTACATGATGTACAACATCATTGAATTGATCGTTAGTTGATGTAGGTATGGAACAGGTTGCCACATAATTGACCTGTGGCGACGATGATACCATTGGTATAAATGGACCATTTAGGGATGATGGTTGACTAGGAGCTATATTTTGGCTAGGAAATGAAAGTTGGTCAACGGTGACAATTCTGCCTTCATGCAGGAAACACATCACTTGAAAGAGTGTTGAAACAATAGCTCCCATGCCATAAACATAGTCACACCCAAGTATTAAGTTACAATCTAAAGGGCCTGGGACTGCCATCACGTTCAGATAAATGGTTTTTCCTCCCAAATTAATGGGTAACTGAGGGAGGATCCCTAATGGCCGACTCATTCGTATCTTAAAAGCCAACAGATTCTAGGTAACTGGCACAAGTGGCAGTGAACTGAACGCTTGCCAAGTGGTTGAGGAAAGGATACTCACTGATGCACCTTAATCTATAATAGTTCCAGATACAATCATATTACAAAATTGTACTATGATCTGGAAAGGCATAAAAGAAGGAAGGCGAAATCTTGCCAGTCGATTCCAATAAAAGGAAGTGACTAGACTACTTGGAGGGGGTACCATAAAAATGGGAGGATTAACCCCTTGAGTAATGAGAGTGGGAGGATTTTCCTCTTCTCTTAATGGAACAAGAGGACTGCCCCCGAGCTCATTAGAATTTGAAGAAACAGAAAGAACCTAAGTGGTATCATTTTCACTCTCTTCGGGAAGGGTACGATTTACTGAAGGTGTAATCAAGTCAACTGTTACCTCGACCCATTGATTTGGGTCAGGTATAGACTCATAGGATTCACTTTCAGAGAGAATGGGTTTGACTGACGGTTGATTTTGGTTAGTCAATTCATCAACTAGTGATGGATTTAGGGAGAGTTTCCTGTAACCAGATGGAAGTATCTGCGGTGAAGCAAGATGGTTATCCAACACTTTCTTGGCTTCATCTAGATAGGGACAAAGGTGAATGGGGTGATTCCCTTCACATAACCTACATGGAAACTTAACTTTTCCCTTCTTTTCATGATCTTTACTGCCATTAGTTGATGGTGTGTCACCAACATGATCTCCAAGAATTAATGACTTAGGATGATGTGAACGGGAAGACCATTCTTCTAAGATCTAAGGAATATTAGGACAATTTCAAAGAAGATAGTCTCCTGCAAAAAGTTTGCATGGATATCGAACTTTGTGAGGCTTGACAAATAGTTTCTCATCAGATGTTGCATTCAAAGCAATGGTTTCTTGGTTGCCCTCTGTTGTATTTGCTTCTTCTTCTTCTTCCCTTTCTTCTTCTTCTTAGCCACCTGGTTACTAGTACCAATACTTTCACCAGGGGAAGAGGAAGAAGGGGAGGAATAAACAGCAGAGGAAGAAGGCAAAGGGTCAGCTGGACGTTGATTTTTTCCAGTTGGAGGTGTACTCGATTGCGGAGAAATCACGACATTTTGAACCAAGGAGGTTGAAAACAACCATACTGGAAAACCAATGTTAAGTCCTGGAAGGGACAATGTAGCCATTTAAGGAGCACCAATATTTCTGAAAGGAGGAAAAGGACTAGGATTCCCATCAAAAGGAATTCCTTGATCGGTGGACTCTGGATTTGTCACCATATGTTTCAACCTAAGAGAAACTAAGGAACAATCGAGGAGGATGTTATTCATGTTCAATTAATTTTTACGAAACTCAAACACAACTTTGATTTTTCATTTTTAAATAGTCAAGAAAAAACAAAATATGACCCTAGTCACTTTCGATGTTTAATGAGCCTGAAAGGACAAGTGTTTAGATGAACCATTTCTTTTAAGGAGTTGAAAAGGAATGAAAGTGACTACTCTAGAGATACTAGACAAGAGGGTTACCAAACTAATCACAAAACTGCAATATACACCTTGGTGATAAATGAAGCAGAAATTACCAAGGATTTAACGTACGGTAATCAATCTTCCCGAATGTTGTGTTCAGTGCATTGTGATCAGTAAGGCGGCAGACTCGGCTTCCTAGGGATAAAGGATTTCAACCTTCTGGGGTATCCCACCATATACTCGATGGTACATGGAGCATAAGTCTGTATTAGCACTTATTGAATCAGAGAGGAGGAATCACCCAACCTTAGTGAAAACGACAGCTTCTAGGTTTAAAGACGTTGGAACACGTCTCTAGCCTACAACTCTAGATGTTTTCGTTAAGTTCCAATGAGTTATTACATTAATTGATGTAAATATTAGGTTGATCTTCTTTATAATTTTCCTTTGAAGTTTCACCATGAGATGTTTTCAGAAATTCCTAAAAATGCAACTAGAATGAGAAGCACTCTTTCCATTTATTTCCAGCAATGAAAATCCTAGCTATGAGGGATAGATAAAACAAGTACTTTTTGATCAATCAACAAAGAGCACAAACTAAATGCAATTCCCTAAACCATTCCATTCAAGCATACACAAACTCTTTTCCATGCAATATGCATGTATTTATTTTCAAATCCCTTAATGTTATGATGCAAAAAAAGGAAATATGCACAATCGATCAAAAATCTATTTTCATGAAAATGACGATTTTGTGACAATTTCTTTTAAAGGGAAAGGAAGACTGTACGACACTTTCAATTTTAAAGAAATGAAGATTTTAGACACTTTAAATGAAAATACAAATCAAATGCACACAACAATCAATCGATCTTTAATGAATGAATACTTTACGATAATTCAACTTTCGAAAGAAAAGACGATTTTACTACATTTTCTTTCGACATCAACTATATTTTAACTTTGACTATAGACTGATAATGACAAAGAAAACATTAAAGAAACATTAAAGAAACATTAATCAATCCAATCAAAGTAGGGTTGGCTGACTAAGGAGATGAAAAGGTTATTTTCATAGATAAGACATCATTTACATTCAACAAGCAATTCAAACTGATGAAAATTGACAAAAAAAATTAGTTCCTAGATGGGAAAACTGACCCTAAAGAGATCATCACAAGCAGCAGTTAGAGACAATGTGATGCATCGCACTGGATTTATGTGGGAAGTGCACTCCATCGCACTGCGTCATTCATAGAAGTGTGATGATCACAATAAGACAATTTTATGCTCAAAATTGACTCAACTTTCAGTGAATTTGATTTGAATTCAATGAATAACAGAAGGTACAGTATGTCAAAATGATTTAAGAGATTGATAAGCTACTATAAGGGATAAGATTGCTCCCCAGTGGAGTCGCCATTTTTTTTTGAGAAAATTTAGTGTTCTTCAAATGCCTAACCCTCTAGACCTAGTAACTAGTCTAGAAACAACAGAAAAAGTAATTCATCGCTTTTCCTATAGTTAACAGATAAGAGAAAGAAGAACAAAGGTTCCAACCTGTAAATTTTTCTCAATCCCTCTCTGCTTGGACCGATTTTGCCACTCCTTTCCATACTTAACTCACTTGGAAAGTACCTGCACACAAGCCGAGATAGAAACCCATCAAAGCATACAATAACGATGATCTGTTAACTAAACATATCATTGAATCAAGAATACGATATACATCATATAAACACATGAATGGAAAAAACTTATAATTCTTTATTGATAGAATGAAAGATTACAACCCATGTAGATGCATGCTCAATTCAGTGTCATCCTTCTAGCTTCAAACCCTTCTGTCCTCATGAAGTAAAAATTTTACATCATCACAATACTCTTACAAATCTCACTCAAACAACAATTCCTTAGCTCAAGAAGTTCCAACCCAAACCAGCCTTTGAATGCATGGTCAATTTATAGCTGAATGGAGGAGGTTAAGTCATTAATGGCCGTCATGAATTTTTCTCCAAAATTGGGAAGTGGTTCCATGGAGGAAGGGATAATGGATTAAGGTTCATTCATCCTCTTCCTCATCCAAATGCGAGCTTCATCCATCTGGAAACTTCTAGAAGCATCCATTGGATGAGGAATCCAATGGATTCATTTCAAAAATTTGATGAATCTCGCTCAGCGCAGGTGAAACAAAGGATAGGTGCGATGCATAGCACTTAGACAGTGTAGTTCCTACAATGCATTGTAGCCTGATAGAAGGATCCCTGTGCTGATCTCCTTAGGGACATTTTTTGGATGAATGGTGACATGAAATTCTTGGGAGGCAAGCATGATGTAGGTTGACTTAATTAGGGAATAAAAACAATTGAATTAGGGATTGATGGACCCTAATAATACGGATCTGGAAGTTGGGGTTGATGTATCGAAATTGACTTGTATTATGGAGTCGACCTGGCTAGCTACACAGATTATGATTAGGAAAGCAATGTAGTGGACCAGAAGAGAACTTCTGAGTGTTTTTCAATTTGGGCTTGGCAGTTGTGTTTTGAATCAGTTGGAAAAAAAATTTAGTGGCACTGAGTTCTATATAGGTGGAATACATGCAAGCTAGCCAGGTGAGTTGTGAAGCCATTTGGCTTCACAAGATATTGGTGAATTTTCTTGGTTAGTGGTTGGAGGACACCAAAATTTACTGGGGTAATTATAGTTGCATCAAACTCTCGGATAATCCAATATTTTCATTATTGTTCCAAACATATTGACATACAATACCATTTCATCTGAGATCATGTCTAGAGAGGAGTAATGAAACTAAGATACATTTCCACTTATGAGCAAGTTGCATACATTTTCTCAAAGTCCCTTATGAAGGGAAAACTTGTAGTTTTTAGGGACAAAATGGGAGTGGTGAAGAACACTTTCCTCACTAAGAAGGAGTGCTAAAGTTAGCTAGGATAAGTGTCTTATAAATTGGATAGGGGCTATCATGTGGGAGAATATCCTAAAGTCACTTGGGAAATAAATTAACTTTATGAGATAATGTGCACTTTAAGTGAAGTCAACAAAAGAATAAAACATAGTCGTTGGAAAATGAGGGGCTAAGATCAAATCTCAACCATTGATTTTGGATGCTAGTTGGAAGGTCAAGAGACACCCCCATTTGGCTTTTTAAGTGACACACATCCAAAGGGGAGCTCATTCTTCAAGTGTGTGAGAGAGACAAGATACCAAGAGGAGAGTTCAAGTTTAGGAGAATGAGAAGACATCAAGAGGTACACATTCCAAGGAATTTGAGCATAAATTTCCAAGCAAGAAAAGTGGCACACAAATTGAGGAAGAGGTACTAACATGAAAGAAAATTTCCACAACACCATACAATGCATTTATTACAAGTCGTACTGTTAATTTAGTATGTTGTTTATGCACATAAATGGAGACATATTTCTAAGTGGGCTTGGAAAGTTTTTTAGGCAGATTTGAGCTTCTTTTTGGGCTTGAAATTCAAGGAGCAGATGTTGCACTTATTATTGTAGCATACAGTACCATTGTACAAAATTCTGGGCAAAATTTGGCATGGAATTCAAGGAGCTTTGTGGAAAAAATTTCGAGAAAAAGGGGCTACAAATTGGTTGAGATAAGTTGTTATTTATGTTGAATTTCTCTATTGTAAATAATCTTTTGAGAGCTCTAAGAATAATTAAATCTCCCTCTTGCATTGGTTTTCCCTCTAGGTTTTTTTCTGGGGATATGTTTCCTAAAACTCTGAGTTTAATTGATGAGTTTGTTGGTTATAATTTATTGATTTCAAGTTTAGATTTGTCTTCTATGTTGTTGGTCATAATAGTCAGACCTATGTTTGGTTGATTAGTATGCAAAATTTTTTAGTAGTTTTATTGGAAAAGTTACCTGTATGTAGACAAAGTGTTTGATGAAATTCCTACAAGAAATTTTTGAGCTATAGGTTAATTTTTTAGTGTATTTTCTAATATTGTTACTATGTGGTGGGTTCCCATATGATAAGTATGACGTGGATACACCATCACTACCATGTTTATGGTTGTAGGAGGGGTCATGATGCATACTATAAGGTGGTATTTGGGCCCTAAAATACCTAGTATAATGCCCCCTCAACATTGATGGATATGGTGGTAATGTGTTATATTATTTGCATGGTTGGATTGAAGTGGAAGTAAAGGGGGTCACGAGAGGGTGGGAAACTTAGAAACCACCTAGGCCCCTAACAAAAAAAATAGTTTGTTTTTAGTTCTTGACCAACCATTGGTCATGTATAATGTGTACTAGCTCAATGTGAATGAGTAGTGTGAAGTGATAATCCTAGGGACACCCCTACCACTAGTGGCATACCAAGAAGGTGTTGAGAACATCAGGGTGCCAAAGGTTCACTATAGTCATCAAATTGCCTTGAAATGCGTGATTTTTTAGGGAAATGGAGAAAAACCTATGGGTCTGCCTCTCTATCTCAGAATAAATTTCAATAAATGCCAATTCTAGAAGACCTCCCCTGTAAATGCACCCACCTAGAAGATTGTCCCATTTTGGCACTCTTATCAAAGTGAATTCATTATTGATCAATTAATCAACCAATCACTATCAAAGTCAAACCAACTTCCCTTACTGGAACTTCCTTCCTAGCATGAATGAAACCATGTGTCTGTTGGTTGATTATCCTCAACTAGTGAATTGTATATAATAGTTGTAGTAATTTTCTCTTGGTGCAAGTGAAGGTATCAATATCCCTATTGCACCTATTTTTCACAGCCAATAGTCATCATTGAATGCACATATAATGACCTATTAACTGAAGGCGTTGTTAACAAATAATCATTCACTCACAACACAAACATCAATTCAACTAGATGCCCCTAGCCTCATGTCATTCACTACATGAAGCCATTGAAGCCATTCACTAAAGTTGTCATTCATTGCATGCACATAGTTCCTCTTTGGGTTATGGGTAAATTTCTTCTATTGTCTAGTGGTAAGTCCTTACTCTCATTTGATGTCACCTTTCTGGGCTAACTCAATATCATGTATGACAATAACTTGTCTCAATCTCTTCTTGTGGGAACTTGGAATGGGTGGAGCAATTCTTTAGGATAACGGGTTTTATCACTTGGATGGTTGGCACTTTTTACCTCTATCCCCTCTTCTTCCTGAGGTTTAGTTATGGGCCCTTTTTTGTAAATAAATCATATAGCCACTTTTGCATATGATCCTAAAATGTGGAATCAACATATGTAACACATTGTCATTCCTTAAATCTATTCAAAGTAAGAAAAATGATTGTTCTGTATTGGTAAGGGTTACTCTATTGGGTCTCACATTCTTGATGGGTACTTATTATCTTCTCGAGTATGGTGAGGAGGATATGGATTGAATGGGTATCATGTGGTAGAGGTACTTTTATTCCCTCCGGGGTATTTTTTGATAAGGTATTTCTCTCTTATAGTGGATACTTGGAAACATAATTTTTAGTATCTGCTAGAAGCTAGGAAAACTACATCTATTTTGTCTCATGGAAACTTGAACTCAATCAATATCCTTGTAAGTAAACTAGAATGGCTCAATGTGTTTTTTGTGGTAATTTAGCTTAATCAAATAAAATATCACAAAAAGAATTTAGTGAAGAATAATGGTCAACAAAATATGAGTCTTCACAGTTTATAAAGTGCAAATGTTTTAAATATATGAATTTGTTTCATGTAATGGTGTGAAAAATGAAGTAAGAGCTCGATATCCCACTAGAATTAACATCCTATCAAAAGTAATTGGTCCTTTCCATAGTTTTCAATAATAAACCATCAAAGGAAATTTAGTGAAGGCATGAATGAATCAGTTACATTGTGGGGTGTTAAATTACCTTTGACTCGGTAAACGAGTCATCGTGTTAAGGTCAATAATGGTGGTTTTTAGGTCCTTGTTTTTGGTAGACTGTGGTTTTTCCCCATGAATTTTCATGCGATGAAGCCTTTAAATATGTTTTGTATACTCCATTATAATGGGCCTAGAGGTGAGCAATGAAGGCTCACTTGATTGGATTAGTTTCATTAGTCAAGGGAAAAAAGATATCTTTGGCTAGTTTTTCTTGCAAGGGTTTTTTAAGGTAAATCATGTGCTAATGATTTATATGTTTTGTTATTACTAATTAATTATTTCTCTCATAGTATTGTCTTATTCTTAACAACCTATATTAAAGCCATGATTGTGAGATTCTTTAAGAATTGAAAATGGATATGCTACTACATGTGGATCTAAACTAACTTGTCTAGGTTGCTAATGTTAATGGGTGGAAAGGACTACTATGTGTTTGTGGAGAGTTACCTTGTGAATATTTTTCCAAGTTGTTGAATTTGGAGAATGCACACAAAGTGTTTGACATAATGATTAAATGAGATTATGTATCATGCATTGTTATAATTACAAGGCATTCATAGAATGGGTTTTTGGAGGAGACTATGAGGCTTAATCAAGGACTAGTTAGAGTAGTAATACTAAAAGAAGCAGTAGATATGGTGATTGTATTCCTAATGAGTCCTGAAGGAAATAGAAACAAAAAGATAAAATAAATAACAATTATAATGGAGTCGATATTTTTTTAATATGTAAATTGGCATATTGTTGGCTTGAGGGGGACTGGACCCAGGTTTAGAGTTAGTTGTGCTAACCAAAAAAACCCTACACTACCGGCCCTTTTGCTAACAACTCGTGTAACACAGGCTGCAGTCTCACGCGAGGCAATATTGGGGGATGCTAGAACCAGGTTTCTAGATCCAAAGGACTATGTGATGTGCTTCTGTCAAACTTAGGGCTTATCTCAAACTTCACGAACCCTAACCCTTAAAACCTAGAAATTGCAGCAATTAACAGTTAGCAGGTTTATGCCCTTCGATAATTACGCTAGACATTCATAACATTATATAACTACACAAATCTAAGTCTTTACAAATCTATTAAGTACTTTTCATGATTAATTTCATTTGACAGATCAAACATACATTAAATTCATAGATAAGAAATGATACAAAGATACACAAATAATTCTCCAAAACAACCTTTATTATGCTTAGATCATCAATTACAGTCCTTTCCAACCCTATGCACATTGCTGCAGGGCCCGTGCACTCAGTTGCGGATTTACCAGTCTTTGCGTACACAGTTGCAGGAGCCTTCCCCTTCGCCCAAGTATAGAATAAACAAAACATACCCAAGACTTTCCTTTCTATGATCTTTGTTACTTCTCTTATGACTCTTCTATGACTCCTTTTTATATGATTCTTCATTACAATACCATGGTTTGCGAACCATGGGCGGGTCACAAAAAAACTTAACTCTTAACAAACTAAGGGGATTTTACCTTATAAAAGCCCCTTTGACTCCTATCAACCTGTGCTACTTGCACTCCGATCCTCAAAATACAGAGACTTTACAATAATTGACAAAACTTTACAAACTTTAACCCCAAGGGACCCCATCCCAACAGGATTTTCCGATTGCACTGTCGTTTCTTTCTGTGTTGCCTTCTCTTTCTACATTGCTTTCTCTTTTTGTGCTACCTTCTCTTTCTGCATGGCCTTATCTTTTGTAGAATCCTTCTATGCTTCTTTCTCTATGTATTTCTTGGTCATTGTTGCAACTGTTGCTTTTCCCATTTCGCCTTCTGCAGCCTTACTTGTGCCCGCACCTTCATCAAATGGTGTGAGCCATTCGCTTGGCCATTTTTTGATGAACCCCAAAATTTCTTCCTCTGCGACCAAATATGAAAAATTATGCCATGTTCGTGTGACATCCTTCTTTGCGCATATAGACAGATTGTGAAAATTTGCCTTGAAGTCTACAATATTAGTATACTGTGCATGCAAACTTGGTGATAACAATGGCTCTTGGTTGATCACCATCTGCAACTTTGTCTCAAATAATACCCAGAAGATCTTTGTTTCCATGATGCGTTCAAGATCCTTTTTCACCCACAGCAAGGTGAATTTCGTAGCCTCGCATAAATTTGGATCCTAGGTTGGGAACTGGCTCTCCTCAGATGTTCTCCATTCCACCAACGCGATCAACAGGAGTAACCATGTGTAGTAGAATGTCTTTCCATCCTCCTAGGATTTGCAACAATCCTTCAAAAAATCATGACAGAGATACTTGGCCCAATTGTATTCGACCCCTTTTCTGCACTACGCAGCCAGAGATACTACTGGTGTCGACACTTTATCAGTGTGACACTTCCACATTATTTTACAAGCCAAAATTTGTTTAGAAAACTACACAGTGCCATTTGAAATGGAACTAATGGCATAGCTGCATGACTTATTTACCAACACATAGTCGCTCTTCATCTGATTGGAAATATTCTTCTCCTGCAACTTCCCCACAAAAGCATCTACAAGGTTCTCACCCTGATAAGGCAACAATATGATTCGGTGGTTCAATGCCTCATCAATTGGGATCATCCCTCCCAGCCAGAGGCACCCATCATGAACCAGCACCAACAATTGGAGCACATAGATAGTATTAATGATGTTGTGGCTAAAGTGTGGCTTCCATAACATGTTGATAAATCCCGCGTGCTCAATTTCAACCACCCACTTCATCGGCTAAAGCCTTGTGACAACTGACTTCTCATAGTAGACCTTCTTCAAATATTTGTTGGGTTCCAACTGAGGGAACTTCACATGATCACCTAGGTCCCAGTCCTCCATCTTTAGAAATGGTACCCGAGCCAACAAATCGCCCTCCACAGGTACATTTTCCAGCAATAATGGTGTGAAAACCTTTTATTTCTCAATTTTGGGTCCTTAGTCACTTACACTACTTCTTCTGCAGTAATATCTTCAACCCCTATATTCATTTCTTCCTCATCCAAATCTAAGGGTTCCATCGGTTGTTTGGTTTTATCTAGCTGACCCTTCTATCTAATATCTATAGGATTTTTGTGTGGCAATTTCGGCACCAACGCTTGTTGTGGTTTCTTTTTCTTCTTCTCTCCTATTGTAGAGGCAGTGGGTTTAGGCCACAATGACCTAGGCGCTGTGGTAGGTACGATTTGTGTTGCAGTCATTCTCTCACTCAATTAAATCCATCTCCCACCCAATTCCTTGCTAAGAAAACTTATCTTGTGTCTCTTTCCAATCCCCTCCAGAAATGTAGCAATTTTCTTGGCGCAAACTAAAGTGCAAAAGCTCAAGGAAATTTCTCTAGAATAAAAGTGTTGGAATGTGGAGTGGAATGTTGTATTTTTAGCCCATTTTGAATTCAAATCCATCTGTTCCCCCCAGATCTCCTTCATTAATGCTCTTTTGCTGGCAAATTTCCAATGATATACTCCTTAAATGCTCCCCCCTACTCCCTTCAATGGAAAAATAGCCATCCAATCATCTACAGTGTTGTCAATGGTTACCTTTTGGCTAGGCTGCGTAGGACCCACCGTGCTAGCACATCTCCTTCGTCACAACTTCCCTTTGCACCTTTCTTCTAATTGATGTGCAACCATTTCGCTTTGCCAAACTGTCCTTTTGGCAGTGTAGTTTATAGCCCCACACTTCCTTGCAACTTCCTGAAGTACTAAGAATGTCTTGCATTAATATAGTCATTGCATAGGGGTGGGATCACCCTTGTATAACTTCAATTATCTCCTATTGATTTTTCTTGGCAATAGCTCTCTGTTTAGCTTCACGAGCTGAACTACACCTCCATATGTAATATCCTTAATGATGTATGGTCCCAACCATTGCATCTGAAACTTTCCTGGAAAATTCGTAAACTTGCTATCATACATCAATACTAAATATCCATTTTTAAAGGTGTGTTGCTTAATATGGTGATCATGCCATGCCTTTTTCTGAGCCTTTTGTACTTGCTGATGAAAACCTGGCAAGAAGCAATCTTCTTCTAACTCAAGTATTTGTGCGATTCTTTCTTCCATGGTATCCCGATCGACCATATTTGTAACTGCAACAATTTGCAAACTGGGCACAAAGTACTCCATTGGCATCACTTCCTCTTGTCCATAGACTAACCTAAATGGTGTCAATCCAGCTAAGTTCTTACAGGTAGTTCTATACGCCCAAAGAACTACGGGCATGCAAACATGCCAATCGTTCCTATTTTCATTATAGATATTTGTAAAATAATTCTCCACGATCTTATTAAAGGCTTGAGGATGATATGGCATGCTTTTCTGATGGTACAACAATAATTCTTCAAGCAATGTATAAATTGTTTTGTTCAAGAAATATGAACCCCTGTCACCCATCAAAATCATAGGACAACCAAACCTAGACAAAATGTATTCAAATATAAACTTCACGGCTATAGTCATGTTGTAATCCTTCACGATTTGTGCCTCAGCCTACCTGGTCAAGTATTATGTTGTTGTGATGATGTATCGTGCTCTTGTCTTCTTTCCTGATGGGTGAATAGGTCCTACAAAATCTACTGCCAATTTGTCGAATGCATGTAATGAAACTTGCAGTTCAGAGGAAATTCATCCCTTCATGATGGCCTCCCAGTCCTCTCACAAACATCGCATGCCCTACAATATTCCTTGGAATCTATGTGCATAGTTGACCACCATAGACTAGCCCATAGGATCTTCTGTGCAGTTTCTCTTCCCGCATAATTTCCTCCAGCAACTCCTCCACGTGCTTCCACGAAGATACTTTGTCATTCATAATCCAGATCATACATACGCAACAATTTATCCGATCCCATTTCATATAAGTGCCCTGCAATGACAGAAAAATCTGCAACCCTGACCATCAATTCTTTCTTATGTTGCATCGTATATCCTTCATGAGTTGTACCTATAGACATGAATTGGATTATATCTACAAAATGTTCATTTGCAACACGCACAACAAAGAGATGTGCATCAGGCAATCCTTCATCAATACTTGTAATTTCTTCATCATTCTCAATCTAGGGGAGGTGATCCGGTCCAACATCTAATCTCCCTAGCTTCACAACTACCTCAAAGTCGTACTCCTGAAATAGTAGTAACCACCTACAAATTTGCCCCACCCCCCAACACAGGCTTGTTGACCAAGTACTTCAAATCGGAATGGTCTGCATACATTTTGAATTGTGCACCCAAAAAATAATGGCTGAACTTATGGAGCACATATACCATTTCCAAGCCTTCGCGCTCCATGGTTGAGTAATTCTTTTCGGCCTTAGACAACTTTCTGCTCGCAAATGTAATCAGATGTTCAATACCTATTGCACTTGGTTAGGTTAAAAAAGCTCATAATTCTATGCAGGACACATCTACATGTACATGGAATTATTTCTTCCAATTGGGGAACACTAGAATAGGTGTTGTAACCATTTTTTCCTTCAACACATCTAAGCTTTTCTGAAAATCATCATCCCAACAAAACATCACATCCTTTTTCAATAATTTTTCCATGGGTGCAGTGACTATGCATATGTCTTGATGAACTTTATATAGTATCCTGTATGAACCAAAGTTGCCTGCAACTATTTTACATTCCTTGGAGGCTCCATATTGGTAATCACTGCAATTTTAGCAGGGTCCACCATCATCCTTGCTTACAAACAACCTGGCCCAGAAATATCCCATATGGTACACAAAATATGCACTTCTTCAAACTAAGGGATATCTGATACTTCCTACAAGTATCCAACATTAGGCGAATACTCCCAACATGCTTTTTCACTAACCCAAATACTGTCCAATCATCAAATTAAACCTCCAAAAAATTATGAATAAATTCTTTAAAGGTTGTGACTGCCACCCTAGAAAAGTTCGTAGAGGCATTCTTAAGTCCAAAGGGCATAACTATATACTAAAAAAAACCCCATTCTATATCGAAGGTAGTCTTACTTCAATCTTTTGGCACAATCTTGATCTGATCATACCCTGAGAAGCCATCTATAAATGAGTAAGCTTCTTGATCAGCAACGTTCTCCAATAATTCATCTATGAACGGCATAGGGAATGGATCATGTACACAAGCATTGTTAAACTTCTTGATATCTACATAGATTCATATTTCACCCTTTGTCTTCTTCTCCTAAACTACCATAGGACTAACCCATTCTGATAATTCTGCAAGCTCAATAATCCCTGCTGCAAGCATCTTATCCAGTTCTTCACGCACATTTTCTTTGTATTTAATATTCAATCGGTATGGGCGCTGGTTTACTGGCTTCACATCTGGCTTCATATTGATCTTCATAACACCCATTTCACTCTAGAGCATGGTTTTTATGCTCTTAACCTGCAAGACAATACCAGAATACCAAATATGTGAAGAAATATACCCAGAACATAGAACAATGAGAAATAACAGCAAGTATTTTATTATTCAAAAAGCAATGTTCACTTGCCTCTTCGAGGGGACAACCTCCAACAAAGTTGAGCTCAATTACAAAATAAGACACGATGCTCCTCGAGGGGGAGTCTCTATCCTTTATATAGGATTCATACATGCAATACCATGGGGCAATACCATGGTTCTTATTAATACCATCTATCTAATACCATGGCCCATTTGTAACTAATTGTCGTCCCTTCATTAAATGCGGGTCAACCACTTACAATTATTAATATGGGCTTTATTGACTCTTTACTTAACTATAACTATGACTCGATCCTATTACATAAATAAGGGGGTTAGGGTTGGACCCTAACATGCCCTCCCCCATAAGAATAGCCTTGTCCTCAAGGCTGAAGCTACGGAAACTGCTGAAGGATAGTGGTTGGTTCCCAGGTCGCATCTTCCGGAGAGGTGTCTTTCCACTTGACGAGGACTTCCTTGATCGTGTGGCCATGCAGGTGTCATTCTCGTGTGTCAAGAACCTATTCAGGTTGGATCTAGATTGACCCTTCTTCATCCACTTCAGGTAGACTAGATTGAATTCCACAATGGTTCCCAATCACTTTCTTGAGGCATGATACATGGAAGACTGGATGGATTTTTGCAGTGGGTGGCAAAGCTAGCTTATAGGTGACTTCTCCAATGCACTGAAGTAATTGATACAGTCCGTAGAATTTTCGAGATAATTTTTGACAACCCTTGCCTTTGAGTGATGTTTGCTTATATGGTTGCAGCCTCAAAAATACCTGATCCCCTTCTTGAAATTAGCATTCTGAGTGATGTTGATCTGCCTGTTGCTTCATGCAGTTTTCGGCTTGATAAAGATTCTCTCTAAGGTGAGCCAGCATGGTTGTGTGGTTCTGTAGGAGTTGATCCAATGCTTGTACCTTTGAGCATCCCTTGATATAAGAAGTAGGGGGAGGGAGTTGACCATAAACTACTTCATATGGAGTCATTTTGGTGGTGGCATGATAGTTGGTGTTATACCACCATTTGGCTAGAGGTAACCACTGTACCTAGAGATGTTGCTTTTCTGAAGTGAAACACCTAAACTAGGTCTCTAGACATTTGTTGACTGCTTCAGTTTGACCATCAATTTGTGGATGATAGGAAGTACTGATTTGTAGTTGGGTACCTTGTAGCCAAAAGAGTTCTTGCCAAAAGAGTTCTTGCCAAAAGTTACTAGTGAAGATCGGGTCACGATCAGACACAATGGAAGTGGGCATTCCATGCAATTTGAAGATCTGATCTATGAAAGATTGAGCAACAAAAGTTGTTGTAAAAGGGTGGGGTAGGGTGCAAAAATGAGCATACTTAGAAAGTTTGTCCACAACCACCATGATGATTGACTTGTTTCCTAACTTTGGAAGACCCGTAATGAAATCCATAGAAACGTCCGTCCAGATTGAGGTCGGGATGGGCAATGGCTGCAATCTGCTTGGGGATTTGGTTGTTTCTCCTTTGTGGCACTAACAGATGTTTCATTCAGCTACAAAAATAAGAATGTTCGTTTTCATGCCTGTCCAAAAAAATGATCTTCAAGTGCGAACATACGTCTTCTGAAACCCTGAATGTCCTGTAGTGGGAGATGAGTGCAACTCCACCAAAATGCTGCTTTTGAGGGTGGATGTTCCTGATATTACGACTCTATCCTTGTAACGAAGAATCTCATCCTACCACGAGTAGCCCACTGTGGAATTTAGATCCGCCTACAATTGATTAATGAGTTGGGAGAGCTAGGGATGTGAAAACCATTCCTTGAAAGTCTCTTCAATCCATTCTAGAATGGGAAGGGAAATTGTGAGCTAGGTACTTTCCTCCTTAAATTGGCGTGATAACGCATCTGCTACAATATTTTCGTGCCTTTTCTTGTAAATTATCTCATAATCATATCCCAGCATTTTGGTGAGCCATTTATTTTGTTGGGGTGAGGATAAGCGTTGCTCCAAAAAATATTTAAGCCTTTGATGGTCTGTGCGGATTTGGAAACATCGCCCCAATAAGTATGGTTGCCAGGTATCTACTGCATGTAAGATGGCCATCATCTCCTTCTTATAGGTAGATTGTCCCAGATTATTCCCACTTAGTTGTTGGCTCATGAAGGCCAAGGGTCAACCTTCCTGCATTAAGACTGCCCTAATACCCGTACCAGAAGCATCACATTCAATCACAAAAGATTTGGTGAAGTCGGGTAGTGCTAATACTGGAGTGGAACACATGGCATGTTTGAGAGCTATAAAGGCCTGTTGTGCTTCATCATTTTAGAGGAATGAATTTCTCTTGAGGAGTTGAGAGAGAGGCCTAGAAATGCGACCATAATTGCGGACAAATTTGTGATAGTAGCTTGTGAGACCCAAAAATCCTCTCAAGCTCTTCAAGGTCTTTGGTTGAGGCCAAGCTACATTGCCTGGATCTTTTTGGGATCCACCCTAACACCTTCACGCCCCACAATGTGGCCCAAATACTCAACTTCTTCCATGCCAAAAGAGCACTTGGACATCTTGACAAATAATTTTTTCTTGTGGAACAGTTGCAAGAGCAGATCTACATGCTGAAGATGTGTGGCCCAGGTGTGGCTGTAGATGAGGATGTCATCAAAGAAAACAAGGACAAATTTTCTGAGATATGGTTTGAGCAGGTGGTTCATAAGGCTCTGAAAAGTGGATGGGACATTACAAAGACCAAATGGCATGACCAAGAACTCATGAGTTCGGAAGCTAGTCTTTGGAACGTCGACTTCTTTCATGCAAATTCGGTGATAGCCCGAGCGAAGGTCGAGCTTAGTAAAGAATTGAGCCCCATTTAGTTCATTCAGTAAATCATCGACAATCGAGATGGGAAATTTATCTTTGACCATCAAATTATTGAGGGCCCTGAAGTCTGGACACATACGCCATTCCCCATCTTTCTTGAGCACCATGACCACTGGTGATGAATAAGGACTAATGCTGGGACGAATGACACCTGCTTCCAAGAGTTCCTTGATGATTTTTTAAATTTCATTCTTTTGGGCAAACAGATATCTATATGGGTGCACATCTGGTGGTTAGGCCCCTGGGACCAAAGTAATGCTATGATCATGTTCCCCTCTTGAGGGTGGAAGCTCATGAGGCTTGTCAAAGACTGGCAGATGGTTGTTCAAGATTTGTTACATCTGAGGATGAATATGAAGAGAATTGGGTTCGAAGGTCTAGATGGCATTAAATTGGGCTATAACTCCATGATGGCCCTTTTTAAAAAAAAATTCCATCTGATGTAAGCTAATGATAGAGGGAGCTCCTGCTTGGAGGCCACGGAGGGTATGTGTGTGGTTGTTCTGCTTAAAGCTCATATATAACTCCTGGAAATCCATTGTGATTGGGCCAAGTGTGCAAAGCCATTCAACACCTAGGACAATGTCACACCCTCCCATGTGTATGGCAAACATGTGGGTCTTTAACTGATAATCCCCCATTTGAAGTTTGACATTTTCACAACAGCCTTCACATTTCATTGTCCCCCCATTAGTAATTTGGACCTATAGGTGCTCCTCATTTCACCAAATCAGATAGGCTATGTAGAAGGGCACCAGATTCTAGATGGTATCATTCTCTCACATGAAGTGATCCATTCACTCAAGATTCTAAAAAAGCCAGGTATGATTCTCAAATTAGATCATTCTAAAGCTTTTGATAAACTCAGCTGGACCTATATTAATCAAATGTTACTAGTATTCGTCTTCAATGCTACCTGGACACGTCGGATTATGAATCTTATCTCCTCCCCCTGTTTCTCCATCCTTCTTAATGGTTCCCCTTCCTCGCCCTTTCATCCCTCCCAGGGTATTCGTCAAGGCGATCCTCTCTCCCCGTTCCTTTTTGTTCTCATGGCTGAAGGACTTAGTCACCTTCTTCATTCTTCTATCTATTCACACTCCTTAAAGGGAATTTCTCTACATGGTCAACCCTCCATCTCTCACCAACAGTTTGTCGATGATAATATGCTTTTCAGCCATCCATCAGTCCAAGAGGCCTCTGCCTTCAATTCCTTGCTCAATCTCTTCTCAGAAGCTTCTGGAACCACTATCAATGCCTCCAAATCCTAGCTCTTCTTCTTCCATACTCCCATTCTCACTCAGAGAAATATAGCAAGGATTTTGGGCTTCCTGATAGCTATGCTTCCTCCGAAATATCTTGGAGCTCCCCTGTTTGACTCAGCCATCAAACATGCTTCCTGGAGAACCCTCCTTGACAATTTAGAAACCAGGCTCTCCTCTTGGACTTACCGCTCACTCAACATTGCTAGCAGGCTTATCCTAATCAAATCCATTCTCCAAGCCATGCCTCTGTACTTATTTTCTATATTGGCAGCCCCTAAATGGGTTCTTAAAAAAATCTACAATCTTCAAAGAAACTTTTTTTGGGGTTCCTTAGGCCTCAACAGAAAATGGGCTCTTGTGAAATGGACTAAGGTTTGTCTTTCAAAGTTAGCTGGTGGGCTTGGTATAAGGGATCCCCTCCACAACAATAACACCATGGGCACCCACATCTGGTGGAACTGGATCTCCAAACCGCACACTCCCTGGGCACGTCTCTGGTAGGCCAAATATGCTCTCGGCAATCCAATGGAGGATCTCATCCGCATCAGCACAACCACTCTTGGCTTGTTGATTTGGAATGCGGATAAGAAACATAGTGCCTTTATTCAAGCACACAGCTTCTGGGAAATCCACTAGGGTACCACAGCTAGATTTTGGGAAGACTCTTGGCAACAACTTCCCAAACTCACGTCTCTCTTCCACAAACCTAAGTGGCAAGCAACTATGCAACACAATGATCAAATCCATGTCCATCAATTTTGGCAGCAACAATCCCCTCAAGGTTTTCAAATTTGGAGAATAGCTGACACCTGACAGGCTAACTGGTAGGAGGAAACTCATGAGGAGATAGATCAAGAGCTCAAACTCAAGAAAATTAAACTCTTTGATCAGAAGGACAAAGTGAGATGGGGATATACACCCAAAGGTATGTTCACTACTAAGGAATCATACCAACTTCTCTATCAACCCACGCAGATAATAAAGGATCAGCTATGGGATCAGGTTTGGCAACCAAGCATCTGGCCTAAGGTCTCTACTTTCCTTTGGCTACTAAGCAAACAATGGATCCTCACTTGGGACAATCTACAAAAGAAAGGATTTACTGGGCCTTCCAGATGTCCCAATTGCAATCTTCATGCAGAGGCCATCTTGCATCTACTGTACACTTGCCCATTAGCAGTTCAACTTTGGGAGAGAACAACATAGTGCAACAGAAGAACGGGAAGACGTTTGGGAGATATTTTAAACACCATCGGGAACTGGCCTTGGCATCCTTTCCAAAGTCTACTACTCAATTCCCTCTGGAGCCTCTTACCGGGCTTTGTCTATTGGATCATCTGGAAGGAAAGAAATAACAGGATCTTTAAAAATCACAGTACGCCCCTTGACACCTTGTGGTTACTTCTCAAACAAAACCTTCAAGAAATTCTAGCTCTAAGATACTGGCAAGACTCAAATTTGCTAGCTTCAACCCAGGAATGCCTCATTCTAAAAAATTGGAACTTGGACCTCACTTTTTTAACTCAAGTTAAGCCTAGCTCCTCCATCCATACTGATTCTCCCCAATTCTGGTCTCCTCCTGCCATCCACTCTTACAAACTAAATTTCGACGAAGCTGCTAAGGGAAATCCTGGGCTGGCTGGTTACGGTGGTATTTTCAGAGATGCTGAAGGCTCTGCTCTACACATATACCATGGTTCACTTGGAAGAGACACCAACAAAACTGCCGAACCTGAAGGCTTATGGAAGGGAATTTGCATAGCAGAAATAGAAATTTTTCTCCCTCTAGAGGTAGAAGGTGATTCTCAAATCTTAATAGAGGCTACCATTCGGATTCACTCAGGCACCTCAGTAGCAAAGATCGCTTCAAGCTAGCGACTTCTAAGCAAACTGGAACAAATTGAAGAATGGCTCAAGGCACCATGCAGCATCACCTTCAAGCACATTCGAAAAACAACTAACAAGGTAGACGACAGACTATCTAATCAAGGTGCCGATCAGCAACTCCCATTCTTCTCTGGTCCACTGAGCAGTTCTAATGATGCACAACTCAAACAAGACTACACGCTTCTAGTGCAACAAGATCTATCTCTCCCGGATTCGGGTGTTTAACAATGTGATCAGTATGTGGGTGGCTTGGTGGGTTGGCGCGTGGCTTATTACCACCGCCACTCAGCCTTGCATAATGACTATCATTAATTCCTCTGCTTACATCTTTATTGTTGTATTAATGCAGCTAATCCCTCCATACCAACCTACTAATTCTTCTATCATGGCGCCCCTCCAAGGTCTCATTCGCACTCCTCCCCTGCACTCACGTTGTTCCCTTGTTGTCGTAGAGCCTCGCACTCGGACCAGCCTAGGAAAACATTGGGCTCTGGATCGTTGTGTTGATTTATTGTCGGGCCTTCATGTTTCTCACAACCCTTTCTGCAATTTCAATTGTAGCTCATCCTCTGTCTTCCCCAGTGCTCCTCTGCATGCTGGAGCTAAGCCCCTTTCAATCCCCCTCTGCCTTCACAGTATTGCTGCCTTCTCAGTACCTCCTGTTCTTCTCATTATGCCCAGATTGCGCTAGAGAATGAGCTACAGGAGGGGAAGTTCTCATGGGTGAGTTATCTGCCAGCCCTCCTCCTCCACTTCTGATTCCTCGTCTTATTCCTCAGACTTCTACTCTGAATGCTATCCCGTTACCAAGAGTGGTTGTGGACGGGGTTGTGGGCAGCCTAATTCAGCAGCGTGCTCTCAGAATTCTCCATCTCACAATGCTCATTTTCAGTTCCCCTGTACACTCAGTAATTCCTCCGTCTTAGCTTCAGTCACCATTGAGCTTCGAGAGGTTACTTCTGGTCAGGTTGTTATGACCCCTAGGGTGACTCTAGAGACGAGGGCAGAAGATAGGTATGGCACTTCTCAGATTGACAATAAGAAGAGTAAGGATCTAGGTGGCACTACAACCCGGGACATGAATAATCAAGCTGGTCCGAGTGTCCCTACTGGTGGTGGTTCTTTAGGCAAAGAGGGCCATCCCTTTGAGGATGAAGATCCCTACAATTATGGGTGTTGCATCATTGAAGAGCCACCTTCCACCTCTCATGAAGCTTAATCAGGTCTGCACTCAATGGTTTTTGTTTCTCCATTGCTCGAAGGTGCTTAATTCCCTCCTATTTTATAGCCATTATATGCTCTACAGTTCTCATACTCAGACGTTTGTTCTTAAGTCAAATTGTCGGTTTCCCCTATGTGGGTGGAATTCTTCTGACTGTGTCTTTGGGTCTTAATTATGGTTACAGCTATTTAATGGGTCAGATTGCAAATTTGATTTGGGTAGTGCTTCTCTATTTTTTTGCCTGGGCCCAGTCATCCTGTTTTGGTCTTTGAATTACCTCTAGCCAGTCTTCAGTTTCGATATTGGAGTTTTTTGTTTCTATGAACTTGTCTTGGTCATGGTCCTAGAAGCCCTTCTGGTTAGTCTTCAGCAGGTCTTTTGGTCAGTGTTCAGCTATGTAATGTGAGCATGCCGCATCTTTGGGCTAGACTTCTCGAGGCCGGTGCCTCTTTGTAAAAATATTTTTGAATCAATATAGGAGTAGACAAATTCAGAAAAAATAAATAAATAAATAAATAAATAAAATAAAATAAATAAATAAATAAAATAATAATAATAATAATAATAATAATAATAATAATAATAAATAATAATAATAATAATAAAATAAAAAAAAAAAAATAAAATAAATAAAAATAAAATAAAAACAAAATAAAAATAAATAAATAAATAAAAATAAATAAAAATAAAAATAAAATAAAAAAATTAGGAACCTAGAAGTTAGAAATTGCTCGGACAAAGCAATGCACTACTTCTGTGACTCTTTGATGGATAAAGTTATGTGTACTGCCACTGTCAATCAAGACTACTACTGGGTGATGCTTAATAAAACCTCTGATTTTGAGAGTTTGGGGAGAAGAAATCCCTGCCAAAGCATGCAGAGAGATAACTGGTTCTTCAGGTACATTGTCTTGTTGCTTGTCCTCTTCTTCCTCCTCTGGTTCCTCAAGTGGTGGGGCTTCCGTTGATGAACTGTGATCAGTAGCATCAATTTGAAAGAATTTGGGCTCCTTGCATTTATGCCTGGGGAAGTATTTCTCATCACAGTAGTAACACAATACTTGCTTTCTTCTTTCTGCCATTTCTGTTGGTGACACATTTTGAACCTTGAGTGTTTGGTTAGTGCTTTGAGCCTGGGTGGCGCAACCCTTGGTTATGAAATTTGGGCAATTGGAATGGGTTGTTAACGCACATTCTACTTCACGAGCTATCCTGCAAGAACACAACCATGAGATAGGGTTTTGCAAATGGATGTGGGCTTGTATGGCTTCTTTGAGACCACTGACAAAAAATTCCAAGTAGAACTCATCGTGTAGACCTCCTGTGCAGAAAGCTAAGGCGTCAAAGGCTGTAATATATTCGTTCACTGTTCCTATCTGTCGGAGCTTAGTGAGATGACCCAAAAAATGAGATTCATTGTCAAAGCGATCCGTAAGAGCTTTTTTAAATGTCTGCCAAGCCAAGGGCCTTCCATAGTAACATTGATGCCATTGCCACCATTATCATCTTTCATTGTCCAAGTACATGCTACCCACACTAAGCTGAGTCGCATCATCCATGATGTGATTCAGTGCGAAATATTGCTCTGTTTGTGCTATCTATGTGGTCGGGTGAGAGCCATCAAATTTATACATGTCCAGCTTGGGTGGTCGCAGCTAGGATTGTTGGTGGGGGCCAAAGAGGTGAGGAGACTGGCTAGACTCGCCATCAATGTTTTCATTGCTAATATATGCCTCCATGCGTTCCTCCATCTTGCCCTTTGAGAGTGTGTTAGTTAAGTTCTTCAGCAATAACAGTACCTCGTTCAATGTTGATTCAAGGTTGTCAATCCTCTCATTGGCCATAGCTTGAGCTCTAGTTTGTACCATGCACCGATCCAATGCACTTGAAATTTGGGACCACCCGAAATTTTTAGCACTAACAATTGAACGGTACCACCTTGCTTAGTTCGTCGACCTGATTCTTATGGGATAAGTCTCCAATAAGCGTCCTGGGCTTTTTAATCCGAACAGAGTTTTAATCCTTCCTTAGGAATATTGTAGTAGCTGAATCCTAGAAAAGTCAGTGCTGCCTAAAGCCCTATGAAAATCACGCCTAGATATAGGAGCCCACACAATTAGTCAGATCTGAATGGTGGATCTGATAGATCTGAATGGCGGAACCGATTGTTGCTACAACGACAGAACCCCACTTGTGAGATCTAATATAGAAAAGATGATGTTTGATCCAGAGATAGAGAAGGGAATTATGGCCTCCAGGAGTGTCAGGTGCTACAGATTGCAATATACATAAGGGTCTAGCAGTAGTACTCAGCCCAATCTTTCAGGGCACTAACCAAGGAGGATCACCCATACCCTTAGCCATACAACCTGACTACCCTATCATACACACGAGTAATCTCCCCGAGTGTTGTTCTCGGTGTACTATAGCAGCAAGACAACCGAATGTTTATCTATGGTGAGGTTTCAAGGGGGCCTAGGGGGCTTCCGATATACCCAAAGGGTACTTGGAAGACAGTCCGTGCACGGTTCTGTCTAATGTGCTACTACTTGAAGGGGTACTCAGATAGGTTACAAGGGAGTCCAACAAGCGTGACCACCTCTTGTATTTCTTGCATGCATGCCTCCCCAAATCCACAGGTTTATGCGCTCAATGATAGATCCCATGGTTTAAAGACACCGGAACACGTCTCTATCCAAAAAAAATTGCTAAAAATTGGAGATCCCACCGGCCCTGGAAAGCACTCTGATACCACCTATTATGCTCTTAACCTACAAGACGATAACATAATACCAAATATGCAAATAAATATACCCAGAACATAGAACAATGAGAAATAACAGCAAGTATTTTATTATTCATAAAACAATGTTCACTTGCCTCTTCAAGGGGGCAACCTCCAACAGAGCTGAGCTCAATTACAAAATAAGACACGATGCTCCTTGAGGGGAGTCTCTATCCTTTATATAGGATTCATACATGCAATACCATGGGGCAATACCATGGTTCTTATTAATACCATTTATCTAATACCATGGCCCATTTGCAACTAACTATGGTCCCTTCATTAAATGTGGGTCAACCACTTACAATTATTAATATGGGCTTTATTGACTCTTTACCTAACTATAACTATGACTCGATCCTATTACATAAATAAGGTGGTTAGGGTTGGACCCTAACAATGGTGCAGTTACGTACTCCAGTCTGGTTGTACCCATGGGACATGTTCGACCGACATCCTAAATATCGCAACCTTGATTTCCTATAATGCTTCATTAATACATTCTAATCCATCCTCAAAACTGAACGTTAATAGAAAGCTCTCCTTTAGAACATCCCACTCCATGGTTCCATGTCGCAACTCTATTTCTAAATACCAGTTCATCGGAATAGTGCCCAAAGTGTGGCAAAATATGTGCACCCATTCAGGCTGTGGTTCCTCTCTCCATGCTTTTGTCCAATGAGTTAGATTCCCGTGTGGATCATCCTTCCCTGTATATTTTTTAGTAATGAAAGTATTGGCATATCCAAACTGCAGTTTCATCATCCTTCAGTACTCCCTCCAGTGTGCAAAATTTTTCTTATGTGTACACCATCATCTAGCAGGAATAGCTCTCAAAGCGATGTCCAATGCCTGGAGCTGATGTTCCTTTCGTACATTCCTTTCAAATTTATCAAGAAACAAATTTTCATCTTCTAAGCCATCATAATATTGTAAATTGTATACCCCAATAGATATACACCAGAGTGACTTAGTAAGCCTATTGCATCACAATTTTGATACTTCATGCAACCAATTTTGTCAATGCTCGAGCTCCTCATCTAAATCTGAGTTGCAAGAACTACCCTTTTCCCTAGTAATTCACCCATCTACTATAGGGTTGATCCAATCCTCATTCCACACAGTAAGCTTATAGATTTGTTCAATATCATCCTCCTCATAGTAATCTCACACTGGTTCAGTATACTGCACACCCTCAGCTAGATCCAATGGAACAATGAATCTCAGTTCCTTCTTTTCAAATGTCATGTTGTGCTTCTTCAGGTTTATGACCGAATTCATATCAAATTCCCAATCAATTCCAAGAAAAACCGGGTAGGGATTACTGTCATCCACTATTTCGGTTACTTCAAAATCAGCTATAGTGTGCACCCCTTCAATGTCTACAATTACTTCATGTAAGTGCCCCATAGGAATAATATTTTGTTGGTTCATTATTCGCAGTTGAATTGGGGACCACTGTAGCGCTGGCTTTCCCATTCTTTCCTAGGTCTGTTTAGACAAAACATCACATCAGACCCTAAATCTAAGATCACTTGGTCCATTTCAAAAATCTCTGATTTTTGCATTCAATCTCATCTCTCATCTGGTCCTTTTCTTGCCCTTGTCTACTTTATGCACTGTGCACTGCTTAGGCAGTGGCTTACCCTTTGCCAGCATAGTTGTCTATTAACCCTTAAAGTCCTTCCACTACTTTTTGGTCCCTTAGGAGGTTCATGCAAGTCTGTAAGAAGGATGTCAACACTGCAAGATATGTTTCCTTTGCACCAAAGACCTCTTCAGGCTTCTCCTTTCGTGTAATCTGAGACTTTGATGTGGAAGCCCCTAAATCCGCAAAGCTCTTCTTTGCCTCCATAGAAAAATATTTTGCCTTATGCAAATCGAATCCGACATCTTTTTCAATAGCCTTGTGCACCCATATATTTTCTTCTAGTTGTTTTCCTGCAACTTTATCTTCCCCGGTAGATATATCCCTTCACGTAACTATATTAATGCTAGGCCCATATTCGTGTGGTTCTAATCTAATCATCTAGATGTTTTGGGTAGGTTGTTGGTTCTTGTTTTCTTGCATCTTTGCGATGAGCACGGGATAATATTCTATAACGTGGTCAAATAGTCAACAATATTGACAAGAGGGGTGTGTCGGGGTTTAACAATCTCGCACAAGGTAGCCCAGTTCCCCACAATTGTAGCAAATAATCTGCCTGTGGCCTCTTTCATCTCCTCCCCCTAGTCCTCTTTTTCATCCCTAGAATCCTGTGCGTGCTGCAGTTGTGCCTTGATCCTATTGAGGACATGTCTCAACAAGAATTCTATATGTCGAAGTTATATCCATCATTAACTCGTAGCTTCGGAAATTGTACTCATCATGGCCTACAGACTTACAAAAGTTGCAAAATAGTTGTTGGGGAGTCTGTAAAACTCTTGTAACAAATGGAAATTTTCTATTGTATGTTTACCTATTATTTGGTAGATAACACACCATGACACCACACCGGTGCTCGACCCAACGATATTTTCTGGCTTCATGGGGACAAGACCTCCCACAATTAGATAGTTATGATACATTGGGAAATGATCCTTGTCGTGACCATGCCCCTTGCACTTTAAGCACCATACTTCTGTGTGGGTCTCCTATTGGACCTATTTCCCCTTTTTGAGATCCTACAACTCCATATGCAGGCTCACCAACTACGACTGAATTTGTTGCACTCCCAGAATCGTATCTTGAATAGGCCAAGCCTCCAACTTCATAGAAATTTCCAGCACTTCAGTCTGCAATGCAACCTTCTGTTGTGACGATGGTAATCTCAAATGAGGTAATAGTGAAGCAATATACCAATCCTTAAGTTTCTCATCCAGGATCTATAGAATATCCTGTTGTAGTAGACATTTCAGACTTTGATAAAAATCCCATGAAAATTCATTCACATTTTTCTTAATTTATTTAACCTCAGTTATAGATTGGGCTTGAGAATTAGGCTTCTTGAATTCATTATTTATCTCATATTTCGTATCTTTCAATGACACAGATGGATGAGTCATACTATACTTAATATACCAACTCAGCGCCCTATCTTGTAATGTTGTGACTAGTTGTACTTTCTTCAGATCGTCATCCGCTATCTAATATGATTTCCACACAACATCTACTACAAACTAGAATTGTTTAGGGTCTTCTGTCCCCAGAACCTTGAATATCGACATCTTCATAGTTATCGTCATGTTGAATAACTGAGGTGGAGGTGGAGGTGGATGTGTAGGTGTGTGAGGTGGAAGTGATGGCGAAGGTGGGTGGATGGATGTGGTATTCCCGCAATACCCTAATCTACTACCTACGGTGCACCTTGAGATGTATTCAGATTATTACTCTCTTCATTGCTATGAGATGCTCCCAATAAAGGACTGTACTCAGCACTTGAATCTAGATCTTTTCTTAATGGTCTGCCACTTCGCGTAGCTCCCATCAAGTCTCGTCTAAACATCAATCTATTGGCATAACCCGTTTCTCACACAAGAACATTTTAATCCAAGTTTTCACAAACTTGAGATACTTACCTCTTGGTCCTTTGAAAAACTGACATTCAGCTTTGCTATAACTGAGAGACGTATCAATCGCGGACCCAGTAATAAATCCACCCAAAATACTATCGATCCAATAATCGATAGCCTTCACGACCTTGTTTTTTATCCTTCCAAGCGCTTCACTAACTATGGATTCTACACAATAGGTTTATTCAACTTCCAAGTATCTTGACCATCCACCTATTTAGCCAACCATTCCTATAATTTGCACTGAAAAGAGCAAAAGAAAAATCTGTGTTCTTCTTTATATAGGTATCTCTACAACCACTCATCTTTCGATAGGCGTGGATTCCTATTTTCTTGAGCTGAAAAGTCATGCAGCTTCCATTCTATCCACTTTTCAATATCTTTATTAGTCGGTATATAGTTATGCCACATCATACATTCCTCAGATAGATCATGGTTCCGGCAACATAACCATTTGTTGGCTTGTGGGGGCTTGGACCCAGGTTCAGAGTTAGTTATGCTAACCAACAAAACCCTACACTACCAACCCTTTCGGTAATAACCCGTGTAGTGCAGGTTTCAATCTCACCCGAGGCAGTATTGGGGGATGTTAGAGCCAGGTTTCTACATCCAAAGGACTATGTGATGTGTTTCTGTCAAAATTAGGGCTTATCTCAACCTTCGTGAACCCTAACCTTTAAAACGCAGAAATTGCTTCAATTAACAATTAGCAAGTTTATTCCCTTCGTCAATTACGCTAAACATTCATAACATTTTATAACTACATTGATCTAAGTCTTCGTAAATCTATTAAGTAATTTTCATGATCAATTTCATTCGACATATCAAACATACAGTAAATTCAGAGATAACCAATGATACACAGATACACAGATAATTCTTCAAAACCTTTATTATGGTTAGAACTTCAATTACAGTCCTTTCCAACCTTGTGCACACAACTGCAAAGGCCCGTGTACTCAGATGTGGACTTACCAAGGTCTCTGCCCACACATTTGTTGGAGCCTTCCCCTTCGCCCAAGTACATAATAGACAAAATAGACCCAAGACTTTCCTTTCTATGCTCTTCGTTACTTCTCTTGTGACTCTTCTACAACTCCTTTTTATATGATTCTTCATTACAATACCATGGTCCGCGAACCATGGGTGGGTCACAAAACAACTTAACTCTTAACAAACTACGGGACTTTGACCTTCTAAAATCCCCTTTGACTCCTATTGACCTGTGCTACTTGCACTCCACTCCTAAAAACGTGGATACTTTACAATAATTGACAAATATTTACAAAATTTGAACCCATGGGACCCCGTCCCAACACATATAATTGTAAGACTTAGTTAAGCACGCATAACCCTAGTAAATTTTTAAATAAAGTCCAGAGGTAGAACTAAGTGATAGGGGGTTATGTTGGATTCCTAGATACCATGGCTATAAAATTTAAGTGGGGTAGGACCTCGATAATTACTTTAATTCAACTTTAAATAGGGGAATGTTAGGTTAACCTTGATTCGGTAAATGAATCGTTATGTTAAAGTTGATAATGGTGGTTTTTGGGACCATGGTTTTGGTAACATGTGGATTTTGATGTAATGAAGGATTTAAATAGGCTTGGGATATGTTGTAGCAGAATATTGCAAAAATTAAATGTTGAAGGTATTTCCAACTAGACTCCAGTAAAGAACGATAATTAAAGGTTTTCTAGATCATTTTCTAGTAAAAGGACATCAACACACAATTGAATTTGACAAAGAATGTGGGAATAACACTTTTTAATGAAACAATATGCCTTCCCATATCTCATATGCTTCTATGTTTATAGGAAGGACATTCACAATGATATAATATGAATTAAAACTTCCAAGTGAATATGGTGTTTCTTTCATTTGAATTCAATCCATACTAGCACATTTAGCCTCAAGTACATTGTACATAGGCTCTGTGCTACAAATTAGGCATGTTATGTGAAAATGTTTGGAGGTTGGGCTATAGAGACATTACCATACTCATGCATTCTTTCCCTATTAATACCTTCCCTTTTCCTAACTACTTTGAAACCATATATCTACTTAGGTCCAAGAGCTGAGAAGGGTTGAATATGAAGGTAAGTTAGACATGGTCAAACAACTATTTAATGAACATAAAATTAATGTTGGACAGTGAATGAAACTACACTTGAAATAGTTATCAGTTCACTTTGCAAAAAGGAAATGATGAAATAAGCCTACACACTAATTGAGGAACTTAGGAAAGAGAGGAATATTTTGACGTCTAAAGTGTATGATGCACTGATCAGTGCTCTAATTGAAGACAAAAAAAGGGGATGATGTTATGGAGTTCTTCTGGAATAGAATTGTGAAAGGATATTCTTTTGGACCTCAATGCTACAATGCATTGGCGAGTGGCCTTCTAAGGAAAAACAAACTTGAGGAGCTCTTCGATTTGCTAATTGAGAAGAAAGAGAAGCATATTTTTCTAGACCATAGTACCATGAATGCAACAATTTGTTTTTTCTCCAAGGGATTGTTGGTTGAAGTTACATTCGATTTATTTAATGACAAATTAGAAATGGGTTTTTATCTGTATTAATGATCTACAATGAACTTATCAATTCCCTTTTCATAGTTTAATAATTGGACAATGCATACATAGACCTATAAGATGGGTTAACAAGAGGTTTTTTCCCTAGTAAACTAACCTACTTCATTATTGCAAATTCTTTGTAGAATGCTCAAAGATTGTGTTGTAGCTAAATCTTGCACCTGCTGCACAAGTGCAACAGGATACAAAGAAAGCTCCCTAGAGACAACATATGGGTTGATTGTAGATCAATGCTTAGGACATCTTAAATAGAGGAGTGCTTGTAAGGTTGTATGTGAGGGGTTGCAACAATCCAATTTTCACGTAAAAAGGTATAAGGGGCTTGGTTTAATAAGATTTTGAAGAGGAAGATTAAGGCCAACTCATGGATATAAATGTTGTGGAGTATTTGCGAAATATCAAATAGAAAAGACTTCTCCTTTTGGTGGCTGACACACAATCAATAATACAACTTAAAAATGAAGTTGTAGTGATGGTGGAGAGGAGGAAAGGAAGGAGGGAAATAGATGCACAGGGTTGTAAAAAACAGAGTCCTAGGCAACAATGTTCCAACAGAAATGGGAATTCAATGGATATTGTTGTAAGCAAGATAGAATCCTAAACCATGGTTTTCCAATGAGATGATAGAAATATAGGAGCAAAAGAAGGTTTTAGGCTAAACATAACATGGTTATCATTCTCTGCCAACAGTTAAAGTAAATCTGAGCTACCCCAACTACTGCTCTCTATTTAGCAACTAAGAAAAATCCACAAATCAGCAAGAAACCAATAACCTCATTACACTATTTTAGGAATGGAAAAACACAAATTAAGTGAGATTTACCAAGAGGAAACGTGCTGCACATTAATCATGCTTGGAATAAATAGGGAAACACCATTTATCTCAAATGGTCCAATAACCAGTCCATACTCTCAGCAATGATATCAGTGAAATCCTCATGAAAAACAAATTGAACCAAAATGGCAACACAGAGTTCATCCCTCGCGGGTCTGAGGATCTGAAACCTCTCTATTATGTTTCATCGCCCTATTTATAAGAAGAGGGGGAGAGCTTTGAATTACAATCAAAATATCTAAGCCTGGGCCCCGACTGTCATGCTAGACTGGTTGTCTCAACTCTGTTAGGTTCTACTACCACCTACCTAAGATTACAACAGGGATCGAATCCCTTTCTTGGAAATAAACAAAAATTAATGAACAGAGAAAGAAAATGGAGAGATAAAGGAGGAGGTGTCCCTTTTCTATTTCAGTGGAGGTCCTTGATCAAGGCACATCTCTTCCGCAATGCACTCCATTTGCGGCTAGGCTAGTTTCTGTCAATTTTTCCTTAACTGCTTGAGTGACCTGTTCGGTGGAGTAGGGATTGGAGTGGGAAAAGTGTGTACCCAAGTGGTCCTTCTCTTTGTAGAGGGATGGGGCACCATGCTATGCCATTAAGTCCTCGTGAGTTCCCCTCATACTGCCCTGCACCTGCACCATGCTTCATTAACTATTGCAACTGTAGGCCCATTCGACCATTTAAAATCTCTATAATGGCACTTTCGGCACACCACGGCTGCGGGTCTTTTAATCATTTAAAACAGGAAAAACATGCAGCACTTTCCCCTCTTAGCCCCCTTATAACAACCCCCTTTTTGTGGCTTTCCTCATATGACCAGGGGCTGAGACCGAATGCTGAGCCCTTAAGGGCTAAGGTCGTTGGTTGTGTGTCTTGGAAACCTTTTCCTTTGTATTGCATTTTTCTCGCATATCAGCTCTTCAATTGCACTTTTCCCTTTTCCATCGGAGCGGGCCCATAGCCCGAGCGCAGGGGCTTTATAAACCCAGCTTTTAATCTTTTATCACATCCAAGGGAAAATCTCGCACATCACAATTAGTTGTGCACTACGGCCTGGTTCTTGGGTGAAGTCTGATAGTTTGGATGTGGGGCCCTTATAAATTGAATTGTGAACTCTTATCGTGTCCGAGAGAAATCCTGCATATCGCAATCAACGCCTCTCTATGGCCTTAACTATTTACCCCTTAACACTTGTGATCGCCGATTGCTAATAACCTATTGACATCATCACTGCCACATGTCACCCTATGGGTGGTGCCATGTAGCACCCAGAAACAGCCCCATAGGACCCTTGAAAATGCCAAAAACGAGTGCCACATGTCCACCTTTCACGTCATCTTACGTACCTGCCACGTCATCACTAACTTGAGCTGCCATGTGAGCTTAGCGGACCAATCAGAGGCCACCACATGGTCTCCCGAAGGAGAGAGAAAAGGATTCGCCTGACCCTTTTTTGTCATGCCTTTCCTATGTCAGCCTTCATCGGCCCTCCCCCGACGAAACAGTGAGAAACTGAAAATCACAATCGGTTGATGGAACCGCTGATATCTTTTAAGTGGGAGCTCTTTTCTTTCACTGATGGCCAATGTGCGATATTTCTTGTGGTTCGACACGTGTATCCCGTGGAGGAGAGAGTAAAGGGCCCACCTGGCCCTGTGTTGTAGGACTTACTGTGTTAGGCCTTTATCGGCCCTCCCCAGCGATTGCAATGATAAATCACAATTGTCCTTCACATCCACCGATAAGCCTTAAGAGTGAGACCTTAACCTCATCGATGGCCGATATACGATTGTGATGAAATTACCCGAGCCTCAATTGCGATTTTTCTTCAAAACTTAGCCATTTTTTCTCGTTTGCTAGGCTTTCCAAAGGGATTGTTCAATAGGCTCTAACTTTTGCTCCAGAAGTCCATTTTCAGACCTTCTATATATTGTTGGAAAGCTCCTTCCGAGCACTAGGAAATGGAGAGGATGTCCTTAAGCTTAGATAGCTTATGTGTCTCAATATTTGGCATAAAAAATCACTATTGTTTGGCTTTGGAAGCAACTAGTGACAAATGAAGCAATGAGTGACACTGGATTGGATAAAATGTGCGAACTCATTGATGCAAGCATTGGCAGGAACTGCACCCCTAGTATTTCCATTTGCAAAAAAACATTTTTTCTCTCAACAAGGATGGTAGAAACAACATGCCTATTGATGAAGGAGTTTACCGTACTCTAATATATTATTTATGTGATGCGAAAATGGGAGAGATGGCCTCGAGGTTATTTCTAGAAAAGTAGAAATATGGCCACCCACCAAGTTGCAATATTTACAAAACTATGATTAATGTTCTCTGTGAAACAGGTTATGCAGATCGGGCTCTTCCACTGCAAGATATGCATGTAATGAGTATATCCATTGATAATAGGTTTTATAATGCTTTTGTCCAAGGCCTCTATTATGGGGGTTGACTTGAAATAGATATAAGAGTATATGAAAAGATGGTTGAAAATAAATTGAAACTAAATTCAGTTTCCCATCTTAGCTTGTTAAATGGTTATCTAAGATGTAAAAGGGTGGTTGATGCATTGAAATTATTTGAAGCAATATTGGCAAGTCATCCTCCAAGCACTAGATTTTACAATGTCTCAGCAAGGAGCCTTTGCACGACAAACAATGCATAGATAGAATTAATGTTCTTTGAATAGATGAATGGGGAAGGATTTGTTCCCATTCTTTTCTGGCATGAGGAAGTTATTCATATTTTAAATACAAGAGACAAATTTAATATGGATTTGAATATTTTTGGTGAAATGGAGAGAAAGGGTGTCATGCCTCTGCCTTTATTTCCACTATACTACTAAAAAATTGTTTTAAATATGTAGGACCTCAACCAGGCCTTGGTTCTCTTTGAAGACATGTGTAGGAAAATACCACCTGGCGGTATTAATGTCTTAAATTTTTTCATTGATGGGATTTCTAATACATGGAGATTGGATTTCAGTTTGGGACTCCTAGAAGAAGCAATAAAACAATCACTTAGAGGTATCATTGTTTCTTACAATCTATTGCTCAAAGGTTTGTGTAAAGGAAGGAAAAATGCAATTGCCTTGTTATATATTCAGAAAAATTTCCAAAGAAGGTTGATTTTTGAATTATCCACGCCACAACTAGATTATGCCTGGACAATAGTAGAGAATGAAGCTTAAACAAGATAATTGGTAACCAGATCAATGCAAAGAAGTAGCCAACTTTCATCTCATGAACAACAGATGGAGTTATGACATGCATTATAAGGTTTTTGATGTACAAAAACCTCTCGACTCTGTGGGAATCTATTGCATGCAGGGATGTATTCCGGTTTTTATCAAATTTCCGTGATGAAGATGTTTGGAAATGGAGCAAGGAGGAGAGATAAGATATCAAGGAAGGGATTTGTTAATTTTATCTCTCAAATTGCAGGAAATTCTGTTGTCAATAAAAGTAAATATTGTTGGATAACATTGGAGCTATCATCTTGAAATATAGAATTTACGAAGACCAAAAATTGACGGCACATAGTGTACCGTGCTCCTGATGGACAACATGCGAGGGGCCAACACTGTCAAAATTTAACAAGATGGGAGCATCATAAAGTTGTATTGAAAAAGCCACCAGTACACCGATCAATGGAACAAATTTAATGAAACGGGTACCCCCTATCATTTCTGAAACAAGGGGTGTTGCGGAGTTGTTTCTGGTTTCTTCAAAACCTCTGGTGGTTTTATTTGCTAGGACCCACTTGACCTTCGCTCCATTTGTAAACATTTATACATACGTTTAGATGGTCAAATAAAGACCTCGATATGTATTGACACGTATTTTATAAAATTTTGTAAAGGGATTTTATAAAATGGGTTTATATATATATAGTTTTGATATTTATTCAAATGTTGTATTATGATTTATCAAAACTCATACAAAAAAAATTGGATGTATTTTATTTAAACTCTTTTAAAACATCAGGAGAGAGAGATTTTTATTACTGTTTTAAAAATTAGTTCTGTAATTGATCAAGAAAGTTAATTCAGTGAACAAATAAAACCCCAATAGAGAGATTGAGTGGGGCTTTGGAGGCTGAAAAAGTATTATGTAGCGAGGAAGTGTCCCAGAAATCAGTAAAATATAACAAATGTGATTCAAAATTATTGACCAGAGTTGCAACGTTGTTTATCTTTCTCTTTTGTTTATCATTTCATTATATGTTTTTTTTCAACCGAAATAAGTGTAGATAGAAGTAGGGTTATTTAAATCGGGACTATGGATTTACCCACGTGGTTGTCTATCATAGTTGTTACTTATTTTAGTTTGAATCCCTTAATAGGCGCTCCACCTTTCCAGAAATTCATTCATGATTTCTTGTTCTTTTCACCATTCTTTCTATGGGGTTAAAGTTCATATTCTTTAGTGCCTGAGTTATTAAACCCTATCCCTCCTCATTTTTCTTTTAACCATCTCTGTAAAGCTATGCAACCTTCATGGACTTAGCCATTTTAGTTGGAAATGATAGGTTTTTGAACTAGAATGTTCATTCGATCCTTTATAATCCTTCTACGACTACTCTTTTAAAAAAATTCATCAAGATTTTAGTGAATATCCTAGGAAATGACCTCCTAGAGCTAGAGGTTATCTCTAGGGAACAACATAAATTGGTGTCATTGTTGGGGAGCAGAGGAATGAAGATATCTTTCCCCGGGTAAGCATTTATTTCTTGGTGGATGACAAGATTTTGATACTTAATATTGGTTGTTAATTATTCATTTGGTTATACTACTGCCAAAGGTTTCACTTGAAAATAATATTTTTTTTCATAGGAAAATGAAGAAGCAACATGGAAAGACTAGGTAATAGATGTTGAGGCTTTTCAAAGAATTGATATTCATTTTTATTAGCTTTGTCATCTATTTTCCTCTACTCGTCAAAAATATTATGTTGGGTCCCTATAATACTAGTGATTACCCCATTACTATTGTAGTTGTACTCCTTATTAATATTGTTGTGCCCCTATTGCCCCCATATTGTTATTATTGTGCCCCATAGAATCTCTCTATTGTTATTTTTGTGGCTTTATAT
>APFE030723742.1:71926-145223 GCA_000404065.3 Pinus taeda
GAAGGACAAATCAAGAAGAAAAAGGTAATAGTGTTGATTGATTCAGGAAGCACCCACAATTTTATTCATTGTAAGGTAGCAAAAGAATTGAATTGCTTCCTATATCCAGTACTGAAGTGTCAAGTGATGATTGCAAATTGAGGAACACTAAATTGCTCTGGAAAGTGCCATAATATCAAGCTATCCATGGGAGAATATGTATTGACTACCCCAATGCTTTCCATTCCAATGGGAGGTGTTGATGTTGTAATATGAGTCCAATGGCTACAATCCTTGGGTACAATAGCTTTTAATTTTCAAGAACTTTTCATCAAATTTTCTACGGAAGGAAAAGAAGTTGAATTAAGGGGTATTGCAGGGAAACTAGGAAAGATAATCAGCTATAATGGTATGACAAAGCTTCTAAAAAAGGAACAAAGAGGTATAATTGCACAATTATGTTCACTAGATGTTTCCACATCGAAATCATCTATTTCTCCAGATCTCCAAAAAGTCTTGGACAATCATTCCAATGTATTTGAGACTCCAAAAGGTGTCCCACCTATGCGTGATCATGATCATGCTATTCATTTAATTCCAGGAAGTGTTCCTCCAAACATCAGGCCGTACAGATATCCCTATGTACAAAAGAGTGAAATTGAACGTATGGTTGCAGAAATGCTAGAGGCTGGTATAATTCAACCGAGTCAAAGTTATTTCTCTACTCCATTAGTATTGGTGCACAAGAAGGATGGATCATGGCGCATGTGTCTGGATTATAGGGAGCTCAACAAGATCACTATTAAAGATAAGTTTCCCATTCCTGCCATTGATGAATTACTGGATGAATTGCATGGATCAATTTACTTCACCAAGATGGATCTTCATTCAGGATATCATGAAATCAGAATGAAGATGGAAGACATTCCGAAAACAACATTTAGAACTCATGAGGGTCATTATGAATTTTTGGTCATGCCTTTTGGCCTTACCAATGCACCCTCAACATTTCAAGGTTTGATGATTCAATTTTCAAACCATTCCTTAGAAAATTTGTGTTAGTATTCTTTGATGATATACTAATCTACATCAAGTCTTGGAAGGATCATGTTGAACATGTTGACAGGGTGCTACAACTATTGGAGGAAAAACAATTATATGCAAAAAAAGATCCAAATGTTTCTTTGGAGTACAAGAGGTGGAATATCTGGGTCATATTGTATCTCATGAAGGAGTTAAGGTAGACCCTAGCAAAATTAAAGCCATTAAGGAATGGAGAATCCCCATGTCCCTAAAGCATCTGCGAGGATTTCTCGGGTTGACAGGTATTATCGCAAGTTTGTTAAGAATTATGGTAGAATATCAGCACCTCTAACAACATTATTGAAGAAAGATGCATTTTCATGGACTCCAGAAGCAACAAAGGCCTTCGAACATCTTAAAGAGGCAATGTGCCAAGCATCGGTCTTAGCTACGTCAGACTTCACAAAAACCTTTATTATGGAATGTGATGCTTCAAGAAAGAATTGGTGTTGTTCTAATGCAAGATGAAAGACCCATTGCTTTTGAAAGTCGTCCAATCAAGGGAAAGTTATTACACAAAGCTATTTATGAGAAGGAAATGTTGGCAATACTCCATGCACTTAAGAAATGGCGACCCTACCTAATGGGAAGACACTTCAAGGTAAAAATGGATCATGATAGTCTTAAATACCTTTTAGAACAAAGATTGTCTTCAAAAGAGCAACAAAAATGGGTCACAAAGATGTTGGGTTATGACTTTGAAATCATCTACAAAAAAGGGAAGCAAAATGTTGTGGAAGATGCACACTCAAGAATGTATGAGGATGTGGAAGAATTTCTTTGCGTCATTTCTATTATCCAACCAGATTGGATAAACAAAACAAGGGATGAATGGAAGAATGATGAAGAAATGTGGGCACTCATTCAAAAGTTACAACAAGATTCCAATACATCTGATACATTTAGCTAGAAAGATGATTCGTTATGGTAAAAAGATCGCTTATACCTATGTAAGAATTACCAAATCAAACAAAAGATTCTTATGGAATTGCACACCTCTCCTTTAGGAGGGCACTCAGGATTTCGAAAAACTTACCACATGGTTAAGAAGGAATTTTTTTGGGATGGAATTAAATCGGATATTCAAAAGTTTGTGGCGAAATGTTTGGTTTGCCAACAAAATAAAGTTGAAGCAATTAAGACCCCAGGTCTATTACAACCTTTATCCATTCCAAGCCAACGTTGGGAGGATGTTTCAATGGATTTTACCATAGGTTTACCCAAGTCCAAAGGAAAGAGTGTTATCATGGTGGTAGTTGACAAACTTACCAAGTATGCACACTTTTGTGCATTATCTCATCCATTTGAAGTGAGTACAGTTTCTGCTGGATTTATGGAAACAATTCAAAAGCTACATGGAAACCCAAAGATTATTGTAAGTGACATATATCCCATTTTCACTAGAAATTTCTGGATAGAATTATTTTCTTGTCTTGGTACTTCGTTAGCTCATAGCTCACCTTATCATCCTCAATCTGATGGGAAAACTAAGATAGTAAACAAATTTTTGGAAGGATATCTTTGTTGCTTTGTATCTAAGAAACATACACAATGGATCAAATGGTTGCCTTTGGCTGAATGGCGGTATAACACTCCTTCCATACAGCAAAAAAAATGACCCCATTTATGGCACTTTATGGATATCAGCCACCATCCATCACATCATATTTAAGAGAAAATTCTAAGGTTCAAGTAGTGGAACATCACATTTAACATCAACAACAGGTCCTCCAACTCTTAAAGGATAACCTCGTGTTAGCACAGAATATAATGAAACAACAGGTAGATCAACAACGCAACGAAAGAAGTTTTGATGTAGGTGATTGGGTATTCCTATGACTACAACCATATAAGCAAATGTCCCTCAAGCAAGCTAAGAAGGAACATAAATTATCACCAAAGTATTATGGTCCGTACAGGGTGTTGCAAAATATTGGTACTATAGCATACAAATTGGAGCTTCCTGTAGCTTCTTGATTGCACCGAGTTTTCCATATTTCATGTTTAAAGAAAGTTGTAGGTGACAAGCTCCTAGTTCAAACAATATTTCCAAAACTTGACGAGGAAGGAAAAATTATATTGGAACCGAAAGCAGTCACAGAAAAAAGAACTTAACAGCTATGAAATCGATCAATTTCAGAGTATCTTATCAAGTGGATGAACTTATCATCTGAAGATTCCACATGGGAGGATGAGAATTTTATACAGTAGCATCCAGAACTACTCAAGCGTTGAGGACAACACTTTTTTGAAGGAGAGGGGCATGTTGGGTCCCTATAATACTAGTGATTACTCCATTACTATTTGTAGTTATATTCCTTATTAATATTGTTGTGCCCCTTTGTTGTCCCATATTTCTATTATTGTGCCCCATGAATCCCTCTATTTGTTATGTTTGTGGCTTTATATATTATTTAGGTTGGCTAGGCTTATATTGTGACTCCTTAGACTCCTATATATAGAAAGGAGGTTTTGTCATTTGAATCATCCAAGAATTGTTCATTTATGTAATGTAAAGGAGGTTTCCCTCTCGAAGAGGCTGAATTCTAAGGCATTGATCTATTTTTTCTATCTTTTTCTTGAGCTGATTTCATAACACCTTTGCTTTCTGCAAATGTTTTCCATATTTGTAAAGAATAAAAAAATTAAAAAATGTAAAGAGGGTATGCCCTAAAAGAAAAATCAAATGGAAAAAAGAAGGAAAAAGGTCAAAAAAGACAAAAAATGAACCCCAAAAAGAAAAGACCATAAAAGTGTGCAAGCCCAAATGCCACTATGTTTATTTTTATGCATAATAAGGATTGTGTGCAACTTGTTATTTATGCCACAATCCATGGTAATAAAATAGTTTAATATTGGTTATTCCATGTTTTGAATTTCATGCTTAGAGATAGAGAATAAAATTTGACCAAACTGTTTAATCTTGGCAGATAAGTACATAGGTAGAGTGAATAAAAGGAGCTCAACAGTTTAATCTGAGCCCTTGTATGTAATAAGGATAGACTTAGATAGATTTATTGTAAAAGAAAAGAAAAGTTTGATAAGGGTTTGCCAGTTTAAGTGCACCCTAATAAAAAGAAGAAAAATGGTAGGATAAGTACGTAGAGTAAGTAGATGAATGGTTGCAGAATTATGTATGATGAATGATTATCTAGATATCAAGTCATATACTTTCATCATCAAAACCACTTAAAGGTATGGATGACAATGAAACATTTACATCATAAACAAAATTCAAACTAATTAACCTTGTCATTCATTTTTCCCTAAATTTTACTAATTTCCCATAAGTACTAAAGGCACCAACAACCTGAAAGTTAAAGGGGCTCAGAGCATTTCTCTGACTTCTGGAGGGACTGGACCCTTGGCCCAATAACTTGTAAGGTCTAAGTGCTAAAGCCCCTTCATCAAAATTCACCCACTTCATAATTCATTCATTCCCTTCAAATCCTTTTCCCAAGGTAAAATCACTCTTTTACTTAGGAAAAATAAATGGTTTTTTATAAAACCCACTCCAAACACATTTTAGCCTAAGTCATAATGTTGGATGATGAATGTATTTTCGGAAACATTTACTTAGTGCATTTTCTTTTTCCATGGTCATATTAACTCTTAATTCTTATTATTTCTTTAACTCTCGAAACAAATTACCCTTTCCCGTATTATTAATAAAAATCCCAAAATAACTAAATATCCCATCCCGATGGTTTGGAAAATAAACCATAATGAATTTAATTAAGTTGGATTAATTAATCAAACTGTAATTAATTAAGAGCTAAAACCCCTCGACGTGTTAAAAAGGAATTAATTAATCACCTAGATTAATTAATAGCCTCTCCGCCAATACAATCATCCCTAATATAATTAAAGTCATTTTAATTATGTTGATCCGACCCCTCCATTAACTCCCTAAAAATTTATGTTTTCAACTATTGTTCGATCTTCCTTCCCTCATCCAACGACTCTCACTCATATCGTGCGGGTATTTTGGTCGAACGTTAACCACCCAATACAAGATGTTTTGACTTTTTGCTGATGCTACGTGTCATTCAATTTGTCGCATCGCGCGACCCTCTGCCAAAACCACCAACTTCACAAAAGTGGTGTGATCGATCTTGCTTATCGCCTCCGCTAAACGAAAAAGTGTCCCATTGGTTAGTTGACACCAACTCTCGTTTTTCCCATTCACTTGCCAAAAGTCATTGACATTGTCCATAAAACAAAAATACCCATAATTTCTACAGTAGTGCCATCTACTATTGCAACATCTTTGACACCCAACATTCCCCTAGCAATAGCTCTATCAGTAACAACAATAGCAAGTACATTAGAAGCAGCAGTAACTTCAACAAGGAAAACAAAGGAATTAATAAAGTCCATGGAGGAAATGAAAATCCAAGCAACTGAAATAAAGAAACTAAAAGAAATGGTTACCAACTTGGAAAACAATTATGAGCTATCACAGATTAATTATACTGAAGAGGAGAGAAAAAATAGAAGGATGACTAAAATATTCAAGACATTAGAGAAGGACTTAACAATGGAAAAGCCTTTGAGAGATATTAGAGAGATTTTATGGACCAATATCATTGATTCCATCAATGATATTTGGTCTTCTATCCAGATCATTTTTGAACAGACTGAGTTAGTTAAACTAGCTACAGAGGCTATACAGAAGACCAGCGAAAAATTGGGAGAGAAACCTGAAGAACCCAGTTGATCAACTTCTTGAATAGAAAAAGCAAGCACGAACTGAAACAATGGGATATCAAGGATCGAACTGGTACTATCCTTGAAATTAAGAAAGTTCTTATTAAAAAGAACTCAATGCTTAACTTGGAAAAAATATGTCAAAACAAAATTTATTCAAGAGTACATAGATGATTTTATGTTAAAATATGACATTCTAAGGGATAAAGGACTTCCAAGCCCACTGGTTATAAATCACAAGCTGATGACTCATGATGACTACATTGAGAAACTACACAAACAAGCCAAAAATCAACCCAGCTCTTCCACAGTGAAAGCACTGCGTACAGGAAAAGTGTTGTATCATGGTTTGGAAAATCTTTTCTATATTGATCATGAAGTGAAACATCTATTTACCGTCTAGCCCAATTTTTCTAAGCAAACTGAAGCTGATGAAATATACAGGAAAGTGATGGGGATAAAAATACCAAATGAAGAATGGTGGACCAAGATGACCAATATTCTATAATTTACTATGGTAACTCTAAGGTAAATAGAAAATATTTACTGAGGTAAAGTCTAGTAAATAGGTAAAGAGTATCAGGAACAGGTAAAGAGTATCAGTAGATAAAAGTAAGCAAAGATCTAGCACACAATTACTAAAGCAACAGCAAGAGGCAAATCCAAGTTTCAACCTCCAGCTCATTCATAAATAAAGGGACAGCAACAATCAATTTTCCACCTGTCTCTATCTTTTGTATAAGATATTTTGTATTCCATATATTAAATCTCATGTGGTTATGAGATATTTTTGATGTAATTTTTGTATAAATACGTATCCATTCGAAGTATTATGGGTGGATTCTATAACATCTCTGTAAATCTATGCTATCAAGCTGAGAAAGCTTTTGTACTCAAATTTGTATTTTTTCTCAAAAAGGAATGAAAGTTGAGGACATTTCATCATATTCCTATGCAGTATGATTACAAATAAGTATTCTATCCTTGTGATTTTATGTGCTTTCTATATGTTTTAATGTTTCATGCATCTTAATCTGAATGGTAAAATAGTCAAAGTATATGAGAATTAGCTTTATTGCTCTCTACTATCAACAGTTTACCATTTCTATGTTTTCTTCTAAACTATCTCGATAAAGGAATTCTTAACCGCTCCTCTATCCATGTAGTTTTTCTCTAATAAGTCCCTGGTATAGGATTCTTAATTGCCCTCTACTAGTTGACCTATCTTTCTTTCCTCTTTCTAATCCTAACTTGAGGATTCTTGATTGCCCTCTAGTTTTGAGCATAACTATCATCCATTCAAGCCCCAAAGTTTGTTTTTATTCTGCTACCCTACCTGTTGAACTCATACCTCAGAAATTTGACTTGGTCCAATGAATTCTCCCTGATTGAATCTATAGTCCAATGGCCTAAAAGCCTAGTTTTCCCATTTGTTTCAGAACTCCACCACTCTCAAACAAAACAACCTCATTGAACGTTAATACTAGCCTAGAATCCTTTCAAACATGGCTAAGTCATAAAGAGAGAGCCCTCTCTAGACTTAGGTGGGCTAGCACTTGAGTCTAAAAGTTGTTTTGTAGTTACCTTGGATCCTTTCCTTCTTTTAATAACTTCTAAGGAAATTCTGAGTGATAACAGCCCTCACTGCTCTCAGCACCCCAGTCAAGAAAAAAGGGAAAAGAAGGAGGCAAACCCCTCTATATTTCAGAACAAGAAAGAGCACAAGAATCAAACAAGGGAAGCCACAAATATCAACAAAAATCCCTATTGAGATTGAAGATTCCCCTACACCAAGAGACAAAATTCCTTCCCCTACGTCACCAATCACCTATGTAAGGAGGCCTAGTACCAGATAAACTTCCTTAAAGGGTAAGGCCATCATACAAGATCCACAACAAAAACTACAAGAAGAACATAAATTGGAAAGCAAGGTAGGGGAGCAGCAATAAACAAAAGAGGAAGGCCCTGAGACAAAGGAACCATGTGCCAAACATAACCTATACTCCTACTACCGGTTTATTGAAGGAGGAAGGGTGATACCTCAAAAAGCGGTGGAAGACATTAGGCACATGGAAGAGAAGCTCAAGGAAATAGGCAAAGAGCTAAGTGGATTAGGGGACATAGAAGAAATAATGAGAGATCAACTTAAGAGGGAAAATGCATGGCTAAGAAGACAACTGCAGGAAAGGGAAAACCAACTAGCATGTATGGTTAGCCTCTCCTTGGAGGCCATCTAGTGTAGGATGCCAGCTAAATCCTATGCTCTTTACCTCAAAGAACAATGGCTACAATTTCATATTAAAACACTAACACAAAGGAGCACCATGCCATTTCAGGACTACAGGTAGTTTATTGATCTTTGTGATCAAAGTACACTAGAGGATAGGGCCAAAATGGCTGAGTTTACTTGCACAACATGGCCCTCACAGACATGAATGTTTGGGATCATAATGCCAAGCTAGGAGATCTACAATTAATGGCTTTGGCACCATGGATGAACCATGAGGAGTCAAGGGCTACAGAGATGAAGAGAATATTGGCCAGAGAGAAAAATGAACCTCTTTTCATCAGAGCTAAACAATCAAATCCCATGGCCCTAATAAGCACCCATAATCTAATTGCAAATGATCATCAACTGGCACCTACATATCTTGTTGCCCAAGAGAAAGCAATTTCACATTTTGAGGATATGTCTAGGCTGCTAGGAGATGCTAGTATACATGCCTACTTAAGGAGATGGAACACACTGCAACACAACTTGAATATCGGAGAATAGCACTCCCCTCAAAGTTTGAGAGAGGCACTCAACAGGACACCTATGTATAAGCAATCAATGCAAAGGATGAAGGTGAATTGGGTAGGCCTAAAACTCAGTCCACCACTACTCCTAGGGATGCTAGAAGGGAGAAAAGAAGAAGAGGAAAAGAGGAAGTGGGAAGAAGTAGAAAGGAAGGTAGGCTTCTATGAACAAGAAGAAGAGACCACAATAGAGGCATGGGATGTCAGAGAGGCTACCAGAGCCATGAAGGACATGGACATTGACTAAGTTTCTCAGAGGATGAGCAAAACTTTCAGTAGGGGGGTGATGATGAGCCTCATCATTAGGTAATCATATGGGCCTTAATTCACCTCCTCGCTTAATCAAACCAACTATTCTAACAACTTATTACATACTTTTGATTATATTTTGTTTATGAGATGAGTTAGAGTTGGATATTTTTCTTTGTGGTCTAATGTGCATTTAATACAGGATTAAAGGATAAAAGAAAGGAATTGTGGCAAAGACCTTGGTCAAAACTCGAATGGGACAAGGAAGGGGAATTATAGGAGGTAAATCTTCCTCATTTACTACTCATCCATTCGAATTTTCCTCCATCAGCTTGGAGTGCAAACAAACAAATCATGAGGGCTAGAAGGAAACTGAGCAAGTGGAAGTCAAAGCACCAGTTTAGCTCGAGTTTGGGAGCAGAGCCTCCCTAATTTTAAGGAATTCGTTGGAGAATTTAGATGTATAAGTAGAGAGGCCTAGGACCTCAGTAGGATTCATATTTTTGGATTATAAAACTCTACTCTATTTTAGAGCTGCAAGACTTGTGACAAATTTTCATGTAATCCATGGTTTTGATAATAAGAATGCGTTTTGCTTTGAGCCAACATTGAGTTAACTCAGAGGGCTAAAGCTCTTGGGTTAGGGTCCAATCCTAGCATTCAAGGCTCCTCTTTATTGTACATTTATGCTAGCATATATTTATGGTTTAATCATTGATTTTCTTAAGTAGTTGCATTTCCATTACGATAGCGTAGAGTAGATTGGTTGTGTTTTATTTTGCTTCCATTTGTGCCTTCTTTCAATTAGCAATTTAGTGAGAAGAAAAAGATCGCCATAAGGTTGTCAGCAGGTGTCTTGGCCTCACCTCCTCCCTCCGGGACCATGACTTGAGGAAGAGACTCTTTAGCAACCCCAAAAACACATATTTCTAGATTTCTAGTTCTTGCATGAGCTTTGGAGTTTGTTGCCTTGATTCGATACTTAGTTCATTTCATTGTCATATTTTTTCCATTACTTCCTTTCTATAATAAGATCTCACTCTTATTCTCATTTCCTTCAGCACTTTCCTCATGCATAATATGGGCAATTAGTTCAGGGTTTTCTAGTTTACGAGAATGTATCGTGTTCCAATAGTTCGTGGCAGACACATGTGTTTTAAGCATTGCAGGTAATTTAGGAGGAGGTCTAAATTCATCACCAGCACCCATATTTCACCTCATCCACCTCAACCATCTCTTGGTCCACCCTCACTCTCAATAGTTTTTTTGTCCTTTTTCATTGAAATTCCCCTAGACGCATTGAAATGCTTAAGCGAAAGCTAATAAATCAGATTTTAATCATATTATACCCATGGACTTCCTTACCGTCTGATCCATGACAAACTTGACCAATCACCCTCAATCACGTGTCGCGTAGCTGACGTATTCATTTCAACATTTGACTTTAGGCACTCCAAATCTCCACCGTCGATCTATCGCACTTGATCCAACGGCTATCACGTCACTTGCTTGCCAACTAGCTTGGCCAATCTCCATCGTTGATCAATCCCACATGATCCAATGACTATCATGAAATTTCACATGAACTCTTGTGTGACCGATATCTGATCGAGAGTGCGCGAGAAAAGTGGTTTTCTCGTGCTACGTATCACCCACTTAGGCTAATCGCGTGAAATTTAGGAATACCGCTTACAGATCTTAGGGCGCACAAGATATTACTTACCACCTATAGAGACCGCTCCATCATTTCTGCATGTTTTCCACCCTTCTATCGACACGTGACTTGATGTGATCTATCCATTTATTAACCTAATCTCCTGCGATAAGATCTCTGTCGCTCATCTTCCGTTAATCCTGTTCATTGATCCGACTAATCCAACGGTTCCTGTGCACTGCTGCTTCATTACATCTTCCTTTCACTAATTTCGATCTTCAATTTCTCTTACGCTTGACTCCTTCCCAAACTTTGTTCTGTGTATTATTTAAACGATGCCACTCCTGAGCTTCGATTTGGTTATTCAATCAGACTCCAACACTGTCCAATCTTCACAATACTCCTTTGAGCACTATCCTCTCTCTTGGATTCTCTTTGAATTCTCTGCACGCTTATGTTATGCAGAATTACTCTATTCCACACACATTTCATAATTCAATTACTCAATACACGCCACACAAACTCAGAAATCGCACTTTTGTATTAATAAATAAATATTTACATAAAAAAGACCAAAAAAGTGAAAACATATTAGTTTTGTTTCCTTGGTTACACATTAGCATGGTTTGATGCTCTTTACTTTTGTAACTTAGATAGGAGCATTAGGTTAGTGTTGATTTAGAAATTCTACTTAGCATAACTATTTAAATGGTTAATTAGGATATGGTGTGATTCAACATTACATGTTGTTTTCTTCATTATCGTAGTAGAGTAGCTATCTTAGAATAGATTTTCTCTTCTTCCATCAAAGAATCAAACTTCTTCTGACTCTATAGAAGTCCGGCATGGAACCCTTGGGTTCTCTCTCCAGACAAACAATGACAATAGGTAGGGCCTTCACTTTTACTTGTGCATATAACACTATCACCTCTATGTTTGTATGAACCCCAGGTTGATAAGTAAAGTTGGTAGCCTAGGATTTACAACATCCTTGCTACAATACTGGTGCTTATCAGAGGACTGAAGAGTCGTAGATTTTATTGGGTATGAAATAACAAACAAACCGAAATATATTTGGGGGTTGGAGGGATTAGGGGTCCCTCCTCCCTGATTCATCATGCTAGCTGGGTGCTTAGCCAAGAAGGACCTGGAATTAACCATGGAGATGGGGGGTATGAATATGAAGATCCGATCATAAACCATTAGCTTTGAATAGGTTGGGTTGTAGACCAAACACAGTTGTCGAGTCCACAAGTTCAAAAGCTAAGTATATTATTTGTTTTTATTAATATTAATATTAATAAACCTAATACTAAAATATAAGATTTTAAACCTAATATTAAAATCCAATATTAAAAACCTTATATTAAAAATTTAACATTGAAACCCAATACTAAAACACAAATATTAAAACCCAATACTAAAAACCTAATATTAAAACCCCATAATAAAACCTTGATATTAAAACCCAATATTAAATCCCTTATATCAAAACCCAATATTAAATCCCTTATATTAAAACTCAATATTAAAACCTAATATTATAATATGTTGATTGAGGATGACTATGAGTAAAAAACGTTTACTATTGTTAAATATAGTAAACATACGGTTGACCAAGCTTAATCATAGTGAACAATTTATGTAATGGCTATCAAGGTTAACTTGGTTTGACTATGTTGACTAATGTAGTTGACTATGATTCATTATTAATATTAAACAATAATAATGATATGCAATTATTTTTTATTGAAGTTGAGGAATATTCTCTGTCAAACATAGTTAAACATAGTGAGACATAGTTAACAACATTACTAAATATAGTTGACTAATTTTGTAATGTTACAATGTGGCATTGGATAAATTGCAATGTAATGTAACATTGTGATAATGATTGTCACAGTATAATGTTGGATAAATTTCTATACCATAACAATACTACAACATCTTTGATTATTAAAACCTTAATATTAAAACCCTACATTAAAACCCCATGATAGAACCCAATATTAAAAACACATACTAGAACAAATATTAAAAATTGAATATTAAAACCTAATATCATAAAACATATTATGGTAACCCTACTCTTTAAGCCCTATATTAATACCCTAATATCAAAAACTAATATTTTAAACATTAAATTATAATACGTTGAGTGAGGACAACTATGTGCGAATAAGGTTGACTATTGTTAAATATAATAAACATAGAGTTGACCAAGCTTCATCATGGTCAACTATTTAAACAATGTCTATCAAGGTTGGCTTTGTTTGTCTATGTTGACTAATGTGGTTGGCTATGCTTGACTATTAATATTAATCAATAATAATGATAGATGATTATGTTTGACTAAAGCTGAGGAATGATGACTATCAAATATAGTTAAACATAGTCAAGATAGTCATCAACATTAGTAAATGTGGTTGACTAATTTTGTAATGTCACAATGCATTGTTGGATAAATTGCAATGTAATGTAACATTACAATGATTGTCACACCGTGACAAGATTTTTCACACTATGACATTAAAATGATTTATGTACCATTGAGACATTAGAACATGTTTGATTTTGAAAACCCTAATTAACACCCAGATATTAAAATGCAACATGAAAACCATATACTAATACCCTAATATTGAAACCCTATTAATATTAAAACTCTAATATTAAAACCCAATACTAAAACCCAACACTAAAATGCTAATATTAAAACACAATACCAAAACCTTAATGTTAAAATCCAATGTTAAAACTATAATATGAAAATCTATATTAATACTAGAAAAATACTAAAACCATAATATTAAAATGCCAATATTGAAACCCAATATTAGGTTTATGTAGTATTATAAACACTAATATTAAAATGTTAGAATTCTAAAACTAATATTATGAAGCCTAATATTATAAACCTATTATTATTAAGACTAATATTATACACCTAATATTGTTAAATCTATTCGGCTTTAATATTAATAGCTAATTATAACCTCTATAAAAAATTTATATCAAACCAATATTTTAAACTAATATTATAATCAATATTATAAAAGATAATATTAAAATATTGGAATTTTAAACTTAATTTTATAAAACTATTCTTATTAAACCTAAATATCATATTATTAATCCTATTTTTGCCATATCTTAATATATCTTACCATTTTAAACCTACCTTAATGCGGCACAAAATCCTGAAATTCAAAAGGCAATCGAGATGTCAACATAATATAAGGGAGGGAAATACTCCTCATCACTAGAACTTCACCTTTGGATTGTTTGTCATAATTTAATTATGATTGTAGTAATTTAATTATGATTGACGGTAATTTTTTATGATATATTATGGTTTTTTATATTGATAATAAATGGTTATAGTTAACCATGTTTTAGGATGATAACTTATATAAACCATATTAACCATTATTGATCATATTAAATATAGATTAATCGTAATTATGATATTTATATTAATATTTTAATTGTTTTAGATAACTACTTAATAGTATATTATAAACTTAATATTATAAAAATTAATATTGAAATATCGTATTATAACTTAATATTATAAACTCTAACCTACAATTTAATATTATTGAGCTTAATATTAGAGGATCATAATTTTTTCATGTTTGTGCCTCAATTTTGGAGGGCCTAATCCTCTTTTTTGTCTTTATAGTCCTAGCCTTCATTGTTTTTCTTGAAAATGTCAATACATCGAATTTTACTCATGTAACCTCTTTAGTTCGCTAACGAAATATGTTGTTTTTATCTATTGAAAAGAAAATTAAAAATGCAACGTAAGTATTAACTTGAACCTGAACATTTAACAATCAGATATGAGGAGCCTATCTGTTAATATTAATTTTCTGTGTTAGCATTTTTAACTTAATATTAGCATTTTCTGTGTTAGCATGTTACAAAAGATTAACATTAACTTAATATCATATTTAAATTGAAAGTAAAGGGAGAGGATGAAACAAAAGGCACCACCATCGAGACAAAAATAAAGAGATTTTAATTTGATAATGAAAAACACAAAGTTAAACTCTAGAAATAACGTGCGATAAGGAAACACAGTAAACAAAAAAAAATCAAATTTCCAGAATGAGTGTAGAGGAGAATATAATTTTTGCATTAAAACTTTATAAAAAAAATTACATGTATATGAAAATGGGGGCTACAGCTCTGATTAAACATGGTAAAGTAGCAAGTTTACAAAGGCGTTTCAACATTCCCCTTTTACGCAGTGAAAACAGATTCTTATTCCTGCTCCAGACATTCGACCTAGGACACTAAAACTAAAGCTCCAAATCTTATGGCATAACCAAAAAAACATATATTGAAGCATAATTTCATGGCAGGACATGTATTAAATCAAAATATGGGCGCACATGTACAAAAAATTAATTTCTTGAATTTTCAGACACTTGCAGTATGTACTCCTACTGCTTAGTAAACGCCTAGGATTTACACTTCACCAACTCTTAATTTCTTAAATTTTTAGACACTGTGCATTATGTACTCCTACTGCGTCTAGGATTTACAGTTTACCAACTCTTCACAGGTATTTTCAGAGATTTGAATGTTGGATGTAATCTAGGGATGGATCCATGCAAGCTGCTAAGAAATTTATTTAATTTCATATACCTTTAGCCTTGTTAGCACTCAGTTTGTATCCGTCTATCTAAAGGGACCAAATGTTTTGATGATAAGTTGATTACTTCATTTAGAAACACTTAAAAGTGATGTATTTAAAAGCTTTTGTGTGGAAGGGTGAAACACGCTTAGAAACACTTCAAAAGGGCTTATTTCAATTATACCTAAGTTTTCCCTATTTTTTCGCAGCAATCAGAACTTATCAAATGTGTATAGTTGGCGCTATAAAAATATTTTGCAGCGTTGTTGGCAGGAAAAACTTCCCTAACGCAAGGGTTGACAACCTCAACAGATCCAAGACAAATAATCAACAAGAATCATATGTTCAAGGAAGAAAACTACATAATCTACCAAAGTTGGCTTTGCGACGAGTACCCATAGGTCCTACGTTTGATGTTGATCCCATTGGGTCCAAACCCTCTGCTTCCTCCCAAGCGAGCATACCAACAATACAGTTCAAACAATCATATACATAGCAAGTAGTTCAAAATGTGCGCATAATAAGCTTGTTAGATCATCAACCATAAACATATAAATCATGACATATTACACATGAATCATAAAAAACATGAGGTCATAACATATCAAAAATGAGACAAAGATTCTTTATTCATATTAGCAAAGAGTGGTGGAAAGATACAACCTGATCCAACCACGACACCAATGAAACCTTCCTTTGGATCCATCCAGCGCAAACCTCAAAGATCACCTGTTAAGCATGTGAAAAGGATGCCATATAATGAAGGATGAACAACTCTGCAAGGAAGCAAGGATTTCCTATGACTAGGAGTGGAGGAGGCATAGGGAAAATCAAACTTTATCTCGTGACCAAAAAGACTATAATGTCGATACCCTATCTCCTTGATGTTATTATGCCTTCCCATGAGGTGTATAAATACCACTAGAAATCAACTGATTCAGTGAGGCCACGAGCTCCCATGGGTGGGCTTTCAGTGAAACCCGTAACCCCCACCCAAAAAATAGGATATTATTTTAATTTTTCAGATTTTAAATAATATATGCGGGTTTTTTTATTATAGTACCCATGTGTGTATGCGCTTTTTAAAGGGCAAAGTCGCTTATGGAATTCAAAATATTGTTTTTTAGTAAATGATCAAATATGTATGGGAAAGGGCTTCCCAAGGCCATACTAGAGCATCAAAACTACAAGAGTGTTGAACGGTTGTATAAGCAATTCCCCCTAACATATGAGCTCAAAAGGGGTACATGATGGCCAAAATGTATTTAGTTCAAAGAGAGATCATTTGAGGACCTGAGAGAAGATCACCCAATTCCAGTCCACTGAATACTTGTTGAAGGAGTTAGAAATAAGACTCATGTCTGAGGTGGGCATACCCATGTTCAGAGATAGTAAAGCATGCCTGCTGATAAAGCATAGAGCAAATCCAACATGTATACATAAGTGTATAGAGAAGACTAAAGAACAAAAAGTGGATCATCTGATCACAGTCGCAAAAAGAACAGAGCGGAGCTATGTCTCAATATCACATATACAAGAAAATATGATCAATGATGCTCAAAGAATGTACCATCATAATAGTACCAATTCATATAGGTGGTATAATGGTACTGCATAAACTCGAGTGTCAAAATACATGATGATGTTGTGATGAACTGCAACATATAAGGATGGCTAATAATAATGGCAGAAAATTGAAGAAGCTGACAAGTGAACCAAAATGTTGACACAACCTGAGGTCTTCACTTACCGCAAATGGTACATTTCTACACTATGGGAATAAATGACTTGAAGTCGGACATGTGAGAAATTGTTTGATTACCGGTCACTGATGCATACCATTAACAAACGCGAGACAAATCACTGATTATGATGATGAGAATCAAGGTAACCAAGTACAATCTAACAAGTGCAAATAAATTTGTTGAAGTCAAACACTTGAGAGAATCTATCAATCAATAGACATTGATTTACTCTCATTGTCATTAGCGAAGGAGTCTGCCACTGATGACTATAATCCCTAAGGTACTGAAACAATAAATATAGATCTTGCTCCTAGAGCAATGAGTTGGAGTTGATGGTAAAAGATTTCCTGGAAGGAAGGCATTAAGGCATACCACATCAACTAGCGTGAGTGTAACCCGTAGGCCAATAATTTGGAAGAACTCAGATGAAAAGAGATGAAGTAACCATTTCGAAGTATGTTTCCGGCATACAAAAGATGAGGCTAGTGCATGAAAGAAACCCTATGAACCAACTAATAATGAGATCTAACGCACAGCCAAGGAATCCACCAATAGGGTCAAAAGGAAACAAATGTACTGCATGAATCCTAATGTGTGATAATGTAAGCTGACATCGAACACAAGGGAAACCACTTCGTCAAAGACCCAAGATATTGATCAATTCTTAGCACAAGGTCACCTATCAATGATGTGAATAGGGCCAGGGTATGGATCTAGGCTTACTATGAGAGCAATTTGTCGGACTTGATAAGAGAATACCTGCCAGGAAGAAGTCAATGGAAACCTTCTTAACCAACATGAGCAAAGGACCAAATAACTGATGTGATACTAAAGATAACTTGACAGACTAGGTATGGCCGACTCAAAATGAGTCCAGAGAGACCACAGAATGGCCGCATAGTTTGACTTCCCTTGAACAAAAGCACGACTCAAATGTGATTCTATGGAAGCATAAAATAAATTTGTATAAGTTTGCAATGCAGGAGGCAATGACAAACTCTCCATATGATTGGAAGAGGTAACCAGCCAGAGGAGAACTGACTCAAAAGCAAGGTTATGGCTCTCCTAAAGTCAAACTAAGTCCCATCCCAATGGAGGAAAGATTTGTTTTGAGTGATTTGTTCAAGGGAAACAAAACTAACTCTTGCTGCCATCAAATATGGAAGTAAATGTCCAGTGCCCGCTCTTTTTTGGAATATATAATTTTTTTATATTTTTCATATTTGAAGCCTGAAAAGGAATAAAATAATGCCTATGATATAGTGGAAATAACGAGCGTTAATGGAAGATGCACTAGTCCTTGGATTGGAACATTCCTATGCTCAATGAAAGATGGTGAATACTGGTCTTCAACACTCAAAGCAATGTTCTTTCCATGAATAAAAGGAGTCAAGTCATAGAGGCTAATGAATGCATGGTTTGAACTTGCAGAAAGGTTATGGTCAAAAGTGGCTTATACACAAGTCTAAATGAAGTCGACTTAAGGACAAAAGGGTACAAGTAGTCAATATGGAATGTAGCAGTACAACTTAACACATGGGAGCATCTAGGGTATAAATCAAGAATGATAGCGAAGATGAAGAGGAATGAGGCTTCATCACAAAGTCATGTCAAGACTAAAGAGGACACTTGAGCCTAAACAATTCTTGTAGCATGGGCAACATATGCTAGTGAGGATCTAACTAGGAAGATCATGGAAGGAGTGGCTCTACCACTATGTTACGATTTTATAAGAGGATGACTGAAAGTGGTTTGAAAACCGAAACATAATGGGGTTGACCCTATGGAAAAATATCGCAATATGAGGTTAAGATGCATAATGCAGCAGAAAACGTCATATGCCATAACCTATATGCCAGTGACAAAAACGATACCTTCCACAATAGATTTGCGATCATGGAGTTGTACTTGTGAAAAATGTCACAAAGTTCTTCATTTACCATGGAAAATAACATCCCCCGACACTTCAAGCCAAAAAGTTAAAAAGTTCATGAAATAATAAAGTTAAAAATGATGAAATCTATAAAACTGGGTTTCAAAATTTTAATATAAAAAGACATTTTGACTCACCAATATTCATTTGAACTTTCCAAGTGTTGCGAGTTTGGGAGAAAATTTGGGAAAATTCAATTTCCTTAACCAATTCGTCAATTGAAGCTTCCAGGTAATTCTAAATTTCAAATCTTTTCCATTTTATTGCATTTTACAGGAATTCAGTTTATTTTAACCATAGGATTTTTGTTTTAAAAATTCCCTCTACATTTATGCGGTTTGTCTCTTTGGAAACCACGTATAAAAATCCCTACACGTGGGTTTCCAAATGAAAATATGCATGTATACGTGACTGTCTCTTGAAAATGTGGTGTATACACAGAGAAAAAAGAAAAATCTAATTTATAATGGATGAATTCTCTCAAATTTGCAAGATGGCAATCATTTGGAGGGAGTGGGAATATAGTGATGTTGACAATGAGGTTTTAAATTATCCTTTGGCATTGGATGCATTGAGAAGATGAAAATTACTCAAGTTTTTATGATACCAAATATGAAAACCCTAACTCGATTGTTAGATATGCTTATTCATTACTAGGATCCAAAGCAAGAGCTCTTCATAATTGATCAAATGCCCTTACATATTGAGGTGGAAGTATCCACTTAATCACACGACTTTCCAGAATAGGGGAAGCATTCAATCTGAAAGAGAGGGCTCAGAGAGGCCTAAATTTTTCAGATTACATAGATCTCTACTGTACACCAGGGACAAATAAAGTTGGATCACAGATTTCGATAAAAAATGTAGGGAGCTTTCCAATTAAGATTATTCTCTTTACCATTTTTAGGGTAGCAAGCTCAACGTCACTACATTAGGCCTCTTGACCTACAATGTTCTTGGTAGTAGAGTGCCTTCGTCTGAGAGTCTTTGATTGGTGCACAATGCTCTTGGTCTCCATGAACAAGCAATTGTCTTCAGTGAAACTAGGGGAAACAATGCATTTTGGCTATGGCATCATACTTTGTTCATTTTTCTTTGAGAGAGTCCTAGCACTTCGACCCAGAGTATCTATAACCATTAGCAGTCCTAAGGATCCAAGGATGGCTATATAAGAAAAATTGATTAAGCGAATTGATAGAGGTGAAGTCACTTGAGCAACATTTGACAACAAGTTCTTCCTATGGTGGTAGCAACAAGTCATAGATATATATGACTACCCTTATGTAGGCATAGATTATTGTGAGGACATGGATTCCCAAGGGCACTCAATGGGGTGATATTGGTAAAATTTTAAATTTTTATGTTATTTGAGTTTTTTGGATTTTAAATATGACCTTAAGAAGTTTAATTATTTTTCCATGAAACAAAAATATTACGAGATTATTTGATCATGATGCAGATGCTGGACCAGTGAGACCTGAGGGTCTACCTAGGCACAAGCATCAAAATAGAGATGTAGAGAGAGCAATGATAGAGCCTGAGAGAGTCCTTCATGCAATTCAGAGAAACTTGGAGAGCTTGACTCGTCAGGTTCCCATGGCAGCCCTAGAATATCTCCCTGAGGTCATTCAAAGACGAGTGGTAGGAGTACCATGGGAGTGGGTGCGGCTCTTCCGATGAGTGGAAAACGCCATCATCATTTTCCATGACGCTCATCCAGGGTAGGGCCCATAGACTTAAACTAGACGACTGATCTTTTTATGGACATGATCAGGCTTAAGCCCTAATTTTGTAGGACATTTGTCCACATTTTGTAATATTTTGGACATATTATTCCTATCTATATATAGATAGTTTCACTATGATTTGATCATATATACAAATGATTTTATGATATTTTTTGTTTTAATGCGATGAATGATTAATGTGACAATCTAATGCTTGATTAGTTATAGAATTAGCGAGTGAATTTTCTAATCGTGGAATATGAATAAAAGTAATAAAATTAAATGACCTTTATAATAATCTCACTCTTAGAAATTGGCAATGTAACCAAGGATCTCTCACATGATATATTTTGTTTAATTGAGACACCACAAGGTGTGAATCCAATTAAAGCAGTAATGATTCAATACCAAAAGATATTGCTTCAGATAGTAAATTAATGACAACATTTTATTCAACCATATTGTTGGAGGCATGACCAATACATATGCCTCTTGAGACTAACAACTGACTGAATGGATAATATATTGCCCATGTGGTGGAAGCTAAGTTCTGACTATGTCTACTAGCACCATCCGCGAATCTTAGATACACTAGATCGCCCATCGAAACCAACCAAAACATATCAAAAATACCAACATCAACATAAGAGCCAAAGATAGAAACAAACAACTATGTACAATATTTACAAAACAAAGTAGATTCTATACAAAAGTTTAGGCATAACACTTCTTAACATATAGCCCATTTTGGGATTCAACAACACATTTCCATCAAAGTCAAACAAATCATATGCACCTTCCTTAAAGACCATTTTGATGATAAAAGGACTATGCCACATGGGTTTGAACTTGCCTGCCCCCAAGGTGTCCTTATCTTGTCCATAGAACGGGACAAGGCCACCTTCAGAGAAAACACTAGGATGCATAATCTTGTCATATTGAGCGTTTACTCTCTTTTTATGAGCTTAATTCATTGTGGATGCATTTCGACGCTGCTCATCAAGATATTTCCAATGAAGATATTTTTGATAATTTTTGTATAAGTACTTCATAGATCAAAGTACAAATGTTGGGACTTGTATCAAGAAATCATGCTTTGATGTAAAGTTGTTGATTGAGCTAAAAGTGATCATTTCATTAATATAGAAGATAATTCCAGGATCCATGTGTCGGGCAAAAACAATGTAAATTTTGAAATGGGAACTCTGGCAAAAAAACCCCAAAAAACATGAAAAACAATGCTAAAAACGAAAAGTGTGTATACTGGAATGATGGTTTCTTTTTAGGGTCAGTTTTCAACATTTTTAAAAAATGGTAGTAAAACCAGTTTTTTTGTGGAAAAGACAGTTGTTTTTGAGGAAAAAACACACTAATGCTTTTGGTAGAATAACATTTTTCTTTCCTAGGTATAATTTCAACATTTTTTTATAATGACGATAAAGATAAAATAATGGGATCTAAAACACATTAAAATTCTATCAATTTTCATCCATGTCGTTAAACATATAATAACATGACACTAAAGATATCTAAAATTCTAATTGTTTTCAACCATAACATTAAAGATACAAAACAAAAATTGGAAAAAATTGAACCATAAAATTAAAAAACCATAACATTATGAACAAATTACATGACTAAATTAATCAAAATGTCATTACTTGTAAATTGAATGAAACATACATTATATCTCTAAGTTATTGTTGCATTGTAGATATTCTAAACAATAAAAATCATCATAATTAAAACATATAATCCAACAAACATAAAAATTACTCATAATTTCATTTAACACCATATGGAAATCAAAATTTTAAATTCAAGATACAATGCAAACATTAGTTATATAAACTGTCTTAGAAAATTATTCAAAATCACTCATATTTTCTTGCAGAACATCAAAATTCAAAGCTACAGATGAATGGCTATATGAAAATGAAGATGTTCCATATTTGTCTCTTTCATCAACTAGTGCCCCATTTGAGTCCACATGCATGCCCACCATTTCAAGTTTCAAAATTCTTTTGGATCTACAACTAGTTTCAGCAGACTCCCATCTCAACACTGTTCCTTTTGTTAACAACCTCTTCTAAATCTCTATCGTCTTGAAGTAAAGAGTTCGTCTCTTTGTTAAATTGAAGTCATAAACAAGTATGTCAACATCCTCTAATTTTAAGAGGTTTGTGCAACAATGATTTATATTTGTACCCTTTCTTTTTCTCTTTCTGCCAATTTTTTATCAACTACCATCTCTGGCTTATACACACCATTGAATGGGTGTGTATTTCTGGCATACCAATGTACTTCAACACCTGCAACATCTTCATTTTTTGTAATGACCTTTATAACCATAGCAACCCAGACTGGATAGCCATTGGGATCTCCATCTGCTAGCACTGCGATCATGCAACCCTCCTTAATATCCTGTACTAAACCCCTGTAAAGGTCTTCCATTGCTCCACGTTGTGTATGAGATCTTCTGGAACCAATATACATTTCTCTTTCCTCTGCCTGTGAAGAATTAATAATACCTCGAGATTGTTGTTGTTCAACAATGTTTCCTTCCTCATGTTCATTTGACACATTTTGTGGCCAAATAAATGGATTTTTCAAAGATATATCTTCATTTGTTGTTCTTGAACTGATATCACTTTGATTATTGAAAAAAGACTCCCACCAAATTGAATCTGCAATATCAAATTACTCATATGTATATCTAATACATTTTTTAATTTCTTCTAGGCAATTAGGATAATTTATCTCTCTATTCTCCATGTGTGCATTATGAACTTTAGCAACTGATTGTAATAGCAATATATTTGATGCAAATATTGGATGATTTGGAATAAACTTTAAAAATGCCAAACCTGATGACGGTGCCCATTCTATAGTAGTTGAATACTTCTTGCCCCATATTAGTGTTTTCCCATCAATTTTTTTGATATGAAATTGATGTTGGAAGCTAATGTCATTAAGTTGTTCAATGCATTTCCCCTCACCATGTGATCCGAGAATAAACCTTTGCATGTCAACAGTTTCTTTCAACACATCAAAAGTAGGCTCTGACATATGTGATTTCTTAATTCATTCAATTAATGATGGCAAGCTCACAACTTCCTTCCTCCTCAATGTGACTGAAAAATGACTGAACATATGATCAATATGGTCATGAGTGTGCCCAACAAGAAGGAAACCAACCTTTATCTTCTGAAATTTTCTCAATTCAACAAGCATGTTTAGATATCCAAAAACAATCTGATTGTTGTTTTCATGACAAGTGTTGTCCAATTGTAGATACAAAACTTCAAGAAGATTACCAGACCAATGAGAATGCACATCATGAATTATGGTTATTGTCATATTTGCATCATTATGAGTATTTGGAGTTTTGAAGTATAAGCTTGGAAACATTTTCCCATTGAAGACCATACAACCGACCAAGTGATACTAATTAAAATTTTCCTCCTATAAATTTTTGGGTGTGTGAACAAAATGTGGTAGAAGTGTTTTCTTTTGGTCCATACCATGAGTTATCAAACCGAAATATCTATTTGGATTATCATAACACTTCTTTCAATGCTTGTAAAACTTTTTCCTTTCACTTGTTTGTTGTTCATGATGCTCTTGAAGTCCTTTGACAATGAAAACTACACAACATAAAAGAAATTCATTAAGAAATATGTTTCATACTTGATGAGTATACAATTTTAAAATTAAAGTTATGAATGCTTACCTCTTTCTGACCCTTCACATTTATCCCTTTTTCATTTAAGAGAAGCACATGTACTGCAAATTCCCATCCTTGTCTTCATAGGAATACGAACATTGTTGAATTCTTTCTTCCATATCTTCACAAAATATTGATATGTAATAAATCGACCATGTCCCTTAGCACCTTCTACATATTATTTGTATAAGTTATAGATTTATCATCTTGAAAAATTATCTAGAATGTGTATTGTCTCTATATTTGGCATACATTCTCCATGTTTTGAAAATAAATCTTTCATCCATGACATTGCAGTATTTGATAATGGCCCAAACTGTCATTTATGATGTACTTCTGAACAAAATGTGGGATCCTTTTCCAAAGATTCTTTGATTCTTGACAGACGAAAATTACCCATTGAATAGAGAATTTTGAAATCCTTTCTATAGATAAATAAAGACCCAATATGATAATCAAAACCTAACAATGTAGATTTCATGCACCCCACTAAATATGAATTTTGCATGCTTTTATTCATTGACAAATATCTCTTCCATTTCTCTAATGCAAACATGGAATCCATATCTTTCAAGAAATCTTTTTGAAAACATTCACTTGAAATGAGAGCGCTAATAGAACTTATTCTCTTCAGATATTCTTCACTACCATTTTTATAACTAGAACATCTTGCATTGACATGAAAAGCTCTCCTCCTACTCCTCGATACAATATTTCCTGGCAACATCTCCATCATTGGATAATAATTTGTATAAGCATTTTCATCATAATTATGAGGAATGTTATCCTCACTATGATCATCTATGCTTTTGAAATACTGACTTGGAGGATATTATTCATCTTTCCCTTCTTTAGTGCTACCCTCATAGTCCTTAGAATTAGGACTAAATGGAAAATTTGATTCGATGTTCATTGGATATTCTTCATCATGTGCATTGTTAGTTCTGCTCTCATAGTCCATAGGATTAGGACTACGTCGAATTTGCGAATCTTTACTTACTGAAAATTCTTCATCCCACCCTTCGTCACTGCTATTCTCATAGTCCTTATGATTGGGACTAAGTGCTTCATCCCGTCCTTCATCACTACTACTCTCTTAGTCCTTCAGATTAGGACTAGGTGGAAAATGTGACTCTCGATTTATTGGAAATTCTTCATCCTGGCCTTCATCATTACTATTCTCATAGTCCATGGGATTAGGACAAAGTGGAATCTACAACTCTTTATTTGTTTGAAAATATTCATCATGCTTTTAATCACTGCTGCTCTCATAGTCCATAGGATTATGACTAAGTGGGCATTGTGACACTACTCATTTGAATGATTCATCATGTTCTTCATCACTGCTTCTCTCATAGTCCATAGGATTAGGACTAAGTGGACACTATGACACTCTATTCATTTGGAATTATTCATCATGTTCTTCACCATTGTTGCTCTCATAGTCCATAGGATTAGGGCTAAGTGGACATTGTGACACTCTATTCATTTGAACTTATCCATCATTCTCTTCATCATTGCTTCTCTCATAGTCCATAAGATTAGGACTAAGTGGACACCACGACACTCTATTCATTTGAAATTCTTCATCATGCTCTTGATCACTGTTTCTCTCATAGTCCATAGGATAAGGACTAAGTGGACACCATGACACTATATTCATTTGAAATTATTCATCATGTTCTTCATCACTTCTGCTCTCATAGTCCATAAGATTAGGAATAAGTGGAAACCATGAATCTTTATTTATTTGAAAATATTCAGAATGCTCTTCATCATTGCTGCTCTCATAGTCCATAGGATTAGGACTAAGTGGAAACTCTGACTCTTTATTTACTTGAATTTTTTCATCCTGCCTTTCATCAATGCTGCTCTCATAGTCCTTAGGATTGGGACCAAGTGGAAGATTTGACTCTTTATTCATAGTGGAATCATTTTTGTTATATTCATCAATATGAATAGAGCTGTTACACGATGAAGATGTTGATGCTTCACAAAGCGAAACTTCACTATCAGAAGAATCCATGCCTTTCAAACAGAAGAGGTTGAACGATACAAATGCACTCTCTCCTAATGATAATATATAGCTTAAAGAATGAAAAATTCCCTCCAAATTTTCCTTTCAAAAAATTTCACCGAAATGTTTCCCTCCAGAAATTGTGTTTCATGTATTTTCATCCATAATTTTCTTCTTCAATTTATTGAAAAAATTTAACTAAAATTTTCTTATGGAATAAATCTCTTAAACTAAATATTTAAATTAAAATTGTAAACTAAATCTTTTACCTAAATTAATTTTTTGCTTAAACTATATAACATTTACTAGATAATTGAATGTTTTTAAAAAAAATTATTATATCTTTTAAAACAAATTAATCCCACATTCTCTATGCAATAAAAAAAATCTGTAATGTTCGCTTTGTCATAATTTATTATATTGCCATAACAAGATTTATATGGGAAAGTCTTTATAAAAACAAATTAATCCCACATTCACCGTGTGGTAAAACAATTCTGTAATGTTCGTTTTATTACAATTCCCTATATTGCCATTACAAAATTTACATGTTGAAGTTTTTATAAAAAAAAATTAGTCCCACATTAACCATGTGGTAAAAAAATTCCATAATTTCCGCTATAACATAAATTTTATTATCACTATTTCTCACATCACATCAAGGTTTTTCGAAGTTCGTTAAAAGATTTCGAGTGAATTTGTAGATCAACTACATTGCTATCAACAACATATTCAATGGAAGATTATCACATTTGAAAGGTTAGTTTCCCTTTTTCTGTGTGAAAGTTTTAAAATTCATTAGGTTCAATGAATTTTTTTTTTTTGCTATGTGCAAGTTTTAAAGTTCAATAGGTTTAATGTTTTTTTTTTAAAATTAAAAATCTAGATGAGCAAGATTTCCCCACTATGTCTGCAATGGGCATGGTGGACCCAATCGTGCTTGCTGGTGGCCCAACGGGATCGTGCAGGTGGGGCGGGGGGCTAGGTGACAGCCCCACGTCCCCACCCCGGTGGCCCAATGACCTACTGGTGTGGAGAGGGGGTAATCGGTCCGCCCCACTCTAACGACCCAATGGCCCATCGAGGTGGGGCAGGCGGAATCAACCTACCCCACCCTGACAGCCTAATGGCCCGCCAGGGTGGGGCAGGTGGAATCGGCCCGCCCCACCCCGGTGGCCCAACGGGGTGGCAGGCTGTTAGGCCTCCAAGGTGGGTTGGAGGGCTGGGCGCCAGTCCCCCTACCCCACCCCGGTGGCTCAACGGGGTGGCAGGTTGTTGGGTCACTAAGGTGGGATAGGGGCTTAGCGCCAACCCCCATGCCCCACCGTAGCGTGCCCTTGGGCGCAATCGTTTTGCCACTCCTGGCGTGTTGTTGGGGCACAGGGGTGGTGCGGAAGGGGCTACATGGTTGGGACCACCAGGTGGGGCGGGAGGGGGCTGCATTTTTTCAACTTCTTATTTTTTTTATTTTTTTTTTATTTTTTTGAAATTGTTATGTTTTACAAAATTGTTTATCATTTATCGTTTTGTTTGTTAAACTAAGCCTTTTTTTTGTAATTTATTGATATATATATGTGTGTGTGTGTGTGTGTATTTTTTGCAAGAAAATGGCATCAAAGAAGATTTTTGTGAATCTTTATGGACCAAAGACTATTAAAATTAAAGGTAGATCCTCAAAAGGCACTTTTGAACGAGCCAAACTTGAGCTTATAACTACAAATCTATCAAGTTCCTCAAACAATAAGAAGACGATTTCATACTGGAAGAAATCAAAAGAAGTGAAGCTTCCAGAAAATGTATGGTATGTGAAAGAGAGAGAAGGCGAAGATATACAAATATATTTATATGTTGATATCCATAGTGATAATGGAATTTATGAGGTGCTAGGAAAGCTCATAGATATGTGTTTGATATTGGACACTGAAGTTTTTTATATGCTTACAAAACCTCCCAAGTCACATGACAAGATTAAATATCAATTATCATTGTCATTGTATGACACGAGAGGGGGATATACGAAGTTGTGTAAAGAAATCATAAATGATATTGCACAAGATATAGAAAGTATTGTTATTTATATTTGTGTTTTGCGTTATTGTAACTATCTCATTATATTTTTATAACAACTTTTATTGACATATGATATTTTGTTTGACATAATTTTATTGAAAATATCTCAATTATGTTGGGAGCATTCATTTCTTAGAGCAAGATATTATGATTGTTATCGATAGTTTCTATTCAGGGTCAGAAGAAGATATGGAAAACAAGCAAAATTAGTAATTCATGATGCTACAAAACTACATCCAAGGGATCAGAAAAAATGCCTCTAGTGCATAAATCTAGCAAATATAGACAAGTTACTTTTCATGATGGGGAATTTGAAACCGACGTTGAATAATATTTTGTCATTACTGATGATTACATTAGAACTAATGTTAGAAAGAATAAGAGCCATAAAAGACCAAAAGTAACAATGCCCAGGAATGTCTTTGTTCTAGTTAATGATAAGAATGTTAGGAGGAACAAAAATAAAGTTGAACATTTGATGAGCCCCAATTTTGGTACAATTCGGGCTCATTTTGGCCTACTTTACTTGCTCAAACCATTCATCTTTATTTGCTTATGCATGCATTTCTTAGTTATTTCGTGTTGTTTGTAGGAGGAAGGTTAGACACTTTATCCACGTGACTAATGCATTGTGATTCCAGGTTTTGGCATGGAAAAAGGGGAACAAAAGACAATGTAAAAGGAGTAAGGAGACATAAGGTGGCACTGCTGATTTTGTGGAAGGATGTCCACAGTATTGGGACATTCCTCGTGATTCCCACCGAGAACTTCGAGCTCCAATCAATCTCCCCTCCGAGCCTCAGAAGTAGCCAGCTGTCCTACAGGAACAGCAGTCATCAACTGTTGTCTGCCTCACAAATCCGCAGTTAAACTTCAGTTGGACAGCCGAGCTCCTAGAATCAAGGCTACTTGGCGGATCATCATTTTTTTTTGTATAAATATGGAGGCCATAGCCTTAGATAGGTTGTTGAATCTTTTGGGTGATCATATCATTTTGGAATCAGTCCAGTTTGTTTTTCTTTTTGCTGTAAGCCAGTTTGGCATGACATTGAATTATGAATAAAGAGGACAGTTTGTGATTGATTCCTGAGTTTTATTAGGAGACTATAGCTCTCAGGTTAGGGCCCAACCTGAGAGCCATAGATCCCCTCTGTTGTAGTATTGTTTCTATTTCTTTTTCTAGCACTTTGAGTTTTCATTTGCACATGCAATTTGAATGGCAGTCTTGTAATTCGATTTTCTTATGAGTTAGATAGATTCTGTTTATGGTGCAATTACTTTCACTTGTTTAGCATAGCGAATGATACATGACATCCATTGGAGCTCCAGCAAAATCGTTTGTTAAGGCTCACTGCCATCTCGTCTGAAGATTGGGGTGTAGTCCATAGCAGACCACCAAAAACACGCATGAGTTTGGTTGATACAGTTATGATTTGGATTTAGATGCTTCCTTGTCATTTATACGAACCACACATCTCTTCATTACAGTCCCATACGCATTTCTCCTTGCGTTTTGGATCACTGTTCAGTAAAATCACGGTACACTTAGTGTAGGTTGATGCTTTCTTGGTTTGATCAACAGTTTCGGTCATTTGTTTCATTTACACTCTTCTCCATCTCGTTCATTGCCATCCTTTCTGTTTTGACCTTGCATGCAACCACGCTTCTTTGCCTTACACCGCGTTCTACCCTTTCCTAAACATCTCCTAATCCTCACGTAGCCTCATTCCTTGACCTTTCACGTCCACCACTCCAACACGCTCCCTCCACTTGTTTTTTCCCACCTCATCCTTCCATTCCTTAGCCGTCCCCAGCCTGTTCCCTATCTCTCACATCCCTTCCTACCCGTCCAGCACCTTTTCCTCACCTCAGTCCTCCACGGTAGACCATCCTGTAGCAATTCAGAGACATCCTGTAGCAATTCAGAGACATCCTGTAGAAAACCCTGAGTTTCCTGTAGAATCCCCTGCAGACATCCTGTAGGAGGTCTTCCACGTGGTTGCTGAGCTTCTGCACATGGGACGCCTCTGTGGATGGATGCCAAGGGTCCATAGGGACCTCACTTAGCCTCCCCAACCTGTCCCACGCTTTCCTTCCTTCTCCATCCAATCTGCACCATCAAACCCTAATAAGTAAACAAAATACCATCACTCCACCTACGGAATGAAAAAGTATAAAAACATGTCCTTTATAATGTCAGTAGTTTAGATCCATGCATTTCCACTTGTTAGATGTAGTAGCAGCATTGGTAGAAGTATTACTCATCCTCATTTCATTATAGAGATTAGACTAGTCAAATTAGGGTTTCCTAGGGTTACATGCGTTGATTTCCTTTTAGTTCATTTTTGTCAATTAGCTTAGTCTCCTTTGAGCTAGCTTTCGTCCATCATTGATAAAGCTTCTTCTGTGAGCCTATAGAAGTTGGCTCGAGCCCTAGCGGACTTGTGCCAGCTGACCAAGTGACAGCTGCGACAAGAGCTAGTACTTGTGCATATAGCACCGTCGCTTCCAAGTTTGTACGAACAACCGGGTTGATAAAATGAGATACAGGAAGCCTCAGGAGTTGTAGCATTATTTGCTGGAGCTCACCACTCATCATGAGTCGGCTTATCATGATCACAAATATTATAACTTGCTGACTTTGCCAATACTATCCATCAAAACAGGGCAATGACTCAAGATTGTTAAAATCAAAAGACAAGGGGTCTCATCACGAGCTAGCTTGTTCAGCAAGAGTGTAAATCAAGTGAATGACTATGTCATAATTTTGCTACCAAACCAAGACATTGTTCTTTAAGAATAAAAAAGAAAATCAAAGAAAAAGTGTCAATGTGGGTTTTTCTTTGAAATTTGTAGATCACCTTAACCAGGATAAAGGATCATTGCTGGGTAACAGGTAACCCTGTCGAGGCAATGGACGCCTGCTGGCAGCAGAGGCTCTATCTACGACAAACGAGCATATTTAAAAAATCAGCACACAGAGAAAACTTTATTTTATCTTTACAAGACCAAGTAATGGCTGATGTAAATACAAGGACAAGCCTGAGGAAGCAAACAAATTAGAATAAAAAGAGGTTGAAACAAAATGTCATTGATAGGATAAGGCATAATTTACTCCATCTGTCCATAACAAAATTTAGATTTATGAAAATTTTTCTGTTTTGGAAGTTAAGATTCAATAAGAAAAGCAGATATAACTGGTTCTTCCAAGTGAATCGCCATTGTTGTGGCCACCAACAACCCCCCTCCTTATTTAGTATTAGCAATAGCATAAAACAAGTGGGGACCCTTAGTAAAAAATTCAAAAAAAAATTGTATTATACTCAAAAATATATCGCATCACAAGAAGAGAGTAGAACATTTATTTATGAGCACAATAAAAACTGCGAAAAAGCGACGCGAAATTCATCACATTGAATACATTAAGAAGCGCCCATAAATGAAGATCTTAAGAAATCTTCGGTGGCCGATATACAACATCGCATAAACAACACACAATGATTTAACACGATCTGCAATCTTGCGATAAACGCGATGATGCGATGCTATAATGCTGCGATGCTACAATCTGCGATCTGCTATATCGCAATCTTGACAAATTGTGATAACGCGATAACGTAATGCAAGTTGCAGAAATCGCCCATCGCAAATTTTCCTCGGCTCAACATTCAAGAAAAGTTGTCAGTAAACCAAAAAATTTGATGTGCACCTTAAAGAAAATTAATGAATGTATGCCAAATTATTAATGAAGGACAGTTTTATGTTTGTCGAAGAGTCAGTTCACAATGGGTGGCATTATTTTATACATTCATAGAGCTTAGAGCTTTCACATCAATATTTATTGTCATTACTCTTTTCCTTTGCGTGAACTGCAGGAATGAAAAACATGAAACATCTAAAGAAAAATGGAAAGCGTCAACGCTCGGAGACAGAGAAGAGATGCCCTCATCAACGGATACAGCATGCAATGGAACCGTAGATTCCAGAGCATTTCTGAATAGATGCTGACATTAATAGCCAACTCAACACTCAGGGTCAAAAGCTCACCAAAGCAACATGTTTAAAAAAAATCCTGAAGCTTATACCCAGTAAAGGAAAAGGCGCTAAAGGCGAAAAACGCACCAGAAAGGCCCGGATCAAAGAACGGAGGTAGTTTTCGACACGCTAAGAAAATTGTTCAGAAAGCAAGGTCCCTAACTTGCTTAGTCATTTGCAAGTCTGGAAATCAAGATAGCAAAGGCAGAAGCAATTTGAGGGAAATTTTGGTCATTACCAAGTATATACGCAGTTAATTCACCCAGCCATATGATGATTCCCAAAAAATATCTTCTAGTTTACTAAAAAATGGTGCCAGCGCTTGCCATTTCTGTTTACTTAACTCAAACAAAAGTAGAAGGCAACTAGCTGACTCTTCCCAGGCAAATGTTGAATGCTTGCAACATTAAGGAGCAAAAGCATAAATAGTTAGGAATTAGATTCGATTTTTTAGAAATAAGTTTTCTTAGAAAAAAGGCAGTCATTTAAACCGTATCCTAAATTTATGTAATTAAGTTATTTAGTTAGCAGTATTTAAACCCTTCTCATGCATTTAGAGAAGGGTCCAAATTTTTTTCAAAAACTTGTCCTCAAAACATGCACTTTTGCACCCTCAAAGGAGGTTTTGATGAATGAACGGATCAAGATTTATTGATGTTTGCATTTGGTATCTTCTGCTGATGTTGCACTTCTGTACTCTTAGTAGATATTAGAACAAGGAGAGATAAATCATTGTTTCTTGAAGCTTATGAGTAGAACCAGTCATAAATGGTACTTTTATCTCTTGACCATTTCTTCTTATATTCTTAAAGCAATATACAATTTTTAGTTGTTTATATGTTATTACATGAATGTTTGTGTTACCATTTTGCACTTTTGTATGGTGGAGCCATTTATTTATGTTTAATGTGTGAATAACTTATTATGCGATATGATGTTCACAATTGTTTTGCCTAACTTTTTATGCAAAGTGGTTCATCTTAATTGATTTCCATTCTTATAATCGCTGAATGATCTTTATTACCAGTTATTATTTGAAATCTCTTTAGATTGCATAATAGAAGAATTACATCCCGGGTTATCATAGATTAGATGTGCTGTTTCCATTAGATTACAATAGCATAGAGTTAGATTAAAGTAGTTTAGATAGGAACTTTTAGATTAGCAACATCCAATTTTGCACACACACATACCCTTAGATTGGGAAACTGGTCCCATTATCCCCAGTTGGACCCGCTATACCAAACGGATAAGGAGCTGCCAACCAAGGTCCGGAGTGGGCGGGTATCCCCCTTGTTGTCGACCCGATTTTCGGGGCTTCAACAGGTTGTTGACCATCAATCACTCATCATCGGATATGTCAGTCTCTGGAACATCTTGTACTTCAGCCTCAGTGGACTCTACTTGTTTATTGAGGGAAATATCCTGTAATGTAATTTTATTCTTTTTAACTAGAGCTTCAAAAATTTCTTATGCACATTAATATTGATAGTACCCATGGATTCCATACATATATTTCCCAAAACAACATCCATGTTATCCATATCTGAAGTATAAAAATCACCATGAAACACATACTTATCCATAGAAAGCTTCAAATCCTTATAAACTTAAACATCCTCATCATCAACCTGTGTGTTTTCAATGTGTTTTTCTAGAACTTGCAATTTGTTTGCCAAATTAACATTGATAAAATTATGTTTGCAACTAGGATTTATAGATACAACGATCTTCTCCTTCTGAATCAATCCATGAACCTGCCATAAGGTGATACCAGTAGAAAATAACTCCTTCTGTGTCTCATTCTCCTTTTTTCTAGCATGAGACCATTTGTCTAAAAGGATTCTTTCAAATTCCGCATCTGAAAGTTTGGTCAACCACTTGTTGTCAAGTGAGAACCACCATCTATAAGCCTCATCTTTGAAACCAAGCCACACTGAATCCTTCCAATTTTTTTTCCATACTGACCTTTTTTTTTATGTATTCTTCAATAGTAGGACCATTATCTTTTCCTGTAAAACATAGAACTCACATGAAGAGGGTTTTGAAAAAAAATTCACTTGGTGAAAATTTGAAATGGCCACAATTTAATCAATATTGCTCAGAATCTTTATTATGACTTTTTTTTCGGAAATGGAATGACCATTCTGCATCTTCCCATGTAATAGAAATCTCGAACTAGGCACTGGAATTTTAGATCAGTGTTGCAACTCTCCCGCCATCACCAAAAATTCTAAAAAAAGAAATGATTTTAAATCAGTGATATCTCCCTCATCCAAACTCTGATTCGTCTGATTGTTTTTTTGAAATTGGGTATTTTTTCACAAGGAATCCAGATCCACAATTAGTTTTTGCAGATTTTGCCCCGAAATGTACAGATTTGTGCCGCAAACTCGCTACCCCGAAAAAATGTCTGCAACACCACTGATTTTTACATCAGCGATATCTCCTTCATCTGGACTCCGATTCGATCGATTTTTTTTGAAATTAGGTATTTTTTCACAAAGAATCCATATTTGTAATTATATTTTGTAGATTTTTCCCCAAAAAATATAAATCTGATCTGCAAAGTCACCACCCCAGAAAGTTCTTGCAAAAAATTTTAAAAAAATTCTCCACTTTGGTCCGAGAAAGTGCTCTGATACCAGTTGTTATAGATCTGACCTGAAAATATATGATAATAGAAATAAACCTAGAAATAATATGAAATGATTCATTATTGATCAAACCCTTAAGGTAGGGCAACACCATACATTCACTCCTTAAGGAAGGAGAACACTCCACAAGCCGTATGCTTCTTCATACAATAATCCTTGACCTCTCTCAATATGGAGTCTCTAGTGTCTATATAAGCCTCATACATACAATACCATGGGTTATTCCCATGGTTCACTGAATACCATCTATATAATACCATGGACCCATTACATTATTACTAACTACTTGTGGTCCCTTACATGATACGGGTTAACCAACATATTTATTACTATGGCCCATCCCATTATTACATTATTCCTTTGGGTACTTCCCTTTGTACCCCATATTATCCATCCTAGGTATATAATATCTTCTAGGAGACTAATGGGGACCATTATACTTATCATTGTGGCATGCCCTACAATCCTTTTCCATGTGCCCAAAATTTGTACAAGAATAACAATAACCAAAAAATATACTTTGGTACCTAGGAGATGGAAATTTTCTTGGTGTACTTCTGAAGTCATTCTGCCTTGGGATCTTATGATGATATCTATTACCTCTTACATCCTTCACACTATTTGTATATCTTCTTGGAGTAGGGTCTTTTACAATGTCATCTTGACTCTTCTCCTTGCTTTTGCTAGAACTAGGGGCATCAATATTTCTTCCAAGCTTCCTCACATCCTTGTTGTTTGAAGAATTACGGTTTGCATCATTTCTATTTGAGAGTTCACCTCCATAATCAAGACCTGATTTATCAAGAGGAGATATTTGATGACTTAGGATGCCATCTATGCTGTTTTCACTATTTCTTGCACCTTCAGCACAAGTGTAGCAAGAAGCAAAGAAATATCCCCAGAGATAGCCTATGGGTTGATTGTAGACCAGTGCCTAGGACATCTTAAATAGAGGAGTGCTTGTAATATCGTATCAGAGAGGTTTGCAACACTCCAATTGTCACGAAATGAAGATGGTGGTAAGAGGGTTTGGTTCAATATGTCTTTAATGACAGAGATTCAAGCCAACTCATGAATCCAAATGCTGGGGGTATATGGAGCAATATCAAAGAGAAATGGTTCTGGTGGCCTACACATGGAAATGAGACAACTTGAACTAAAGTTGAAGTGGTGACAGATAGGGGAGGAGAAGGAGGGAATCAAGTGTAGAGGGTTGTAGTAATTAGAGTCCTCAACCACTATATTTCAATAGAAAAATGAAAGAGTAAGAAGGTGGAATGTTAACAATGGGCAGGCTAATGTAAAGCTTTAGGCTGCATATTAATGGGTATCAATCTCTGTTTCAATAGCTAAGGTAAGTCTGAGTCACCACAGGTACTATAATATTCTCATAGACATGAGTAAATATGAAGGATGATAGGTACTACATGCATAAATATAACAAAAGTAATTATGTGGTCTCACACAGGTACTCTCTTCTATTTAGTAGTCAAGACAAATCCATTTATCAACTAGAAACATGACAACTGCCTTAACATTGTTTTAAGGAAGAAATACATAATGAAATGAAGTTAAAAGAGGGAGAACTTACTACACATCAACCATGTTTGGAATCAATAGAAAAGTTTCCATTAATATTAAAGGTCCATAACCAGTCCATACATCCATAATGAAATCAGTGAATCCCTCCCATGAATACGAAAAATTGAGCCCAAATTGGCTTCATAGAGAACAGCCCTTACGGGTTCGAGAATCTCTAAAACCCCGTGGGAACCTCCCCTCTTTACATAATATATCTTCCCCCTTTTTATAAGAAGAGAGGGGTACTATCATTATAGTTTACAAATATATATGAGCCCAAGCCCCAACTATCATACTAGACTAGCTGTCTTAGATCTGTGACAGACTCTACTGCCCCTAAAAGTATTACAATGAGGTCAAATCCCTTTCTCGAAGAAATATATAAATAAATGCAAAGAGAAGGAGAATCAAGAGAGAAAGGAGGAGGTGTCCCCTTGGTGCTTTAGTGGAGGTTGTTAGGGCTTGGATCTACCTCAGGTTGAAGGAAGGTAGGTCTAGGGTAACATCAAACCATGCTTAACTTAGTAGCTAGCCCTACCAGGTCCGAGGGCTCTCTCCTTATCAATCTCAATTAGGATATTGGCAATTAGGGCTTGAGATGACTGAATTTAATGTAGATTTTAGGCTAGGTATAGTATCTTAGGGTTTCTGGTTTGATTTTTAGGTTTTGGTTGCTAGATCAATGGGAGAAGGTTGATTGGGTCCGGGAAATCAACTCAGGGATAAGGTTTGTTCTGTGGGGCGAGGTAGACAAGGTCTTATGTACTAGAAATAGATTAATATGGTATATTAAGACAACTGAGGAGTTGAGGAGGGCATAAGGAAACTATGAATCCTCTTCAAACAGTTGAAAACATTGAAAACCAAATGCATTTATAAGACAAAGCACAACAGTGTATTTTTTCCATACACCTTGATTCATTTAGTTTTAGAAGAGAAAGATGGATTTGGATAGATATAAAACATAAGAAAAAATCATTACAAAGAATGAACAATACATAAACTCATTGTCACAAGAATCCCACAAAAATAGCTGTGAAACCTAGTTTTATTCCTTGCCAAACTGTTGATACAAATGTTCAATGAGTGCCACCACTTCCACCAAAGTCCAACCTTTACAAATGACTAAGATAAAACATAATATAGGCATCAAAAAACTCATGCTAGTCATTAGGGGTCAAATCCATGAGTCAAGGAGATGTTTCAACAACATCTAAACTAGGAACAAGAAAATAGGCAGTGGAACATCTTGCCTCTAAAACTAAGGAAACTAATACATTTAGTTCAAAACCACTTTTGATTTGATGTATCTACCCCATCAAGTGTTTTCCATCAATATTTACATCATATTACATCATTTACCATGAAAATTCACCAAGAAAATCAGAAAAAGTCAATTGCTAAAGAGACTAGGTGAAATTTGACTTTTAGGAAAAATTGACAAAATTTTGCCTCATGCGCAGCGCCCTGAGCCTGATGTGCAGCACCGCTTTAGGGAAGCTTTTGGAGGCCTTCAAAGCATCCAAATCAGTACCAAGATAGCTTTTTAGAAAGCGTTGTCTCTCTAATTTCTAGAACATCTTGAATTTCATGATTTGGAGTTGATTTGCCCCTTCAAAAATCAATTCTCCCAAGACTGTTTCCTGTGGGTCCAAAACGTGGCAGAGAGGGCATTTTTTGAGTGTTTTTGGCCCTTTTGGTGGCCAATATTTTCTCCAAAATTGATGAAACTTTCTGGTTTTTCTTAGTTTTTGATGTTGAATCCAAATCTATAAGCCATTTTTCAAGAGGATGCACCAATTCAATGCGCATTTCCAATGGCGCTATGCATCAACCGAAATTTTTTGTGTTTCTAATTCAAAAATTGGAAAATGGCAAAATTGTCTCAAAATTTGCCCAATTTTGGCTCAAAGCTGCATCATGGGTTACTTTGCTGGGCTATAGTGACATCATCCAAAATGTTGAGCTTTTCATCCTTCATTTTTCGTTTTAAGGCCCTTCTTAATCTTGCCTTAAGGTGCTTGATCCTCTTGTTGCATACTCTATTTCGAGTTAAATAATGATGTACCATATGCCTTAACATCTCATTGTGTGTATTTTCCTTCCTCAGAAGGCCCTCAAGGTGGATATTTACCCTTTCAAGCCATATCTCTCTATCATGCTCCACTTCTTGTTCAATCGGAGTCAAGGGAAACAGATGCTCTTTGTTGCTTTGCCTTTGAATTTTTAGCATCTCTAACTCCATTCGGCTTTGTTTACCCTCTAACTGCTTATTCTCCTACTCTAAGTAATTGATAATATATCTTCCTCTAGCTATCTTGTCCTCTAGCATGTTTATGTAAGCTTCATGTTATTTCAAAAGCATTCTTTGATCTAAACAAGGGCTATCTAGGTCTATTACCTGAGTATGATGAGGTGGCACATCAGAATCATGCTCTTCAAGCTAAAAATTCCCCTCAATGTCATCACCACGCTCCTCCTTTGTAACCTTTCCTTTTCCTTTGTCAATTTGCTACAAGATCTTTTCCCTAGATTTGTTTCTTAGGGTGTGCTCCTCAAAATCATAGTCACTGTCCCTCTCCATGTTTGTCTCTCTTGGAATGGTTTGATGAATGGTGGATAATTAGGTTAGGGAAAGATGAGTATGAAGAGATTTATAAAAGGGAAATAGTGATGGAGTGAAATAAGAGGGTAAGTGGGGTTTATAAGGGAGCTAGGTGGTGAGCTTCAGTATTGCAGCAATGATGTTGCAACTCCTGGGACTCCCTACTTTACTTTTATCAACCCGGTAGTTCGTAAAAAACTTGGAAGCGACGGTGCTGTATGAACAAGTACTAGCTCTTACTGCAGGTTGTCACTTGATTAGCTTGCACAAGTTCACTAGGAGCTCAAGCCAACTTCTATGAGTTCTCAGAAGAAGATTCTAATTGTGATGGAAGAAAGCTAACTCAAAAGAGGCTATTCTACTTGCAAAATGAGGACGAAAACTGAAAAGAAACACAAACCCTAACAAACTATAGTTTTACCCACTAACCCTACTTTTGCAAGAAAAAACGATGAAACTACTAAAGTGGATGCCATGGACTACTGACAAGGTAAAATGCATGTATTCAAGCTACTTCTAAAGGAAAATGTGGAAGAATCATCTTTTTATACTTTTGAGCAATTTTATGTAGAATTATTATGCTTGTGTTTTAACTATTTGTGACTGTGTAGAGGTTTGTTGGCGAAGGGAGATGGATTTGGCTTTTTCAGATGATGAGGAAGGTGTGGAGGGGTCCTAAGAAGTCCTTAGTACCCTTATAGATATTTCCATTGCAATCAGACCTGGAAAAATCACTCGCATGAACTTCTAGAGGAAGGTTATAGGGGATTTACAGGAAGTTCTACAAGAGGAGGCCCAAAGTGAATTTTGAAGGTTTGGAGGAGGAAAAATGGTGGGGAAAAGGAAATGAAGGTTGGATGAGGGTGTTAGAGGGTCTAAGACTCTATCAATGAAGATCAAACATGAAGAAGATGGTTGGATTGGTTCAAAGGATAAGAAAGCAATCTTGCACAAAAATGTAGAAATTAGGGCAGTTTGGGAAAGTATGGCGAATGAGTGGAGGAAATATTGAGAGATGCACTAGAGAACGTTGGGTGATGAAAGGATGATAAGCTGGAATGGTTTTCAAGTGAGCTACACACCTACTTATGAAAACTGATTCAAGGAGAAGAAAAATAGAGTTTTACCTATTTTAACCTAATTTTGACCTAAAATCCCGAAAAGTGCTGAACAAAACTTTATGGACAAGAAGTTATGAAATAAAGCTATGGAAACTAAAAAAAGAAAAATCTAAGCATGTAAATACAATTGATATCAACTTCTCCAACTTGAAATCTCACACTAGCAATTGCATTGGAAAGCAAAAACAATGTTCTGGGGCAGCAAGAGTGCCTTGGTCTCAATTCATGGTCCCAGGAAGGGAGAAAAGAGATCAAGGCCTGCTTGGTAGTTTTTTTGTGGATATTTTCCTATTACTACAGCAAACTAATTAATCAACCTCAAGCAAGAACAACTATTCTAATCATCAAAAACAACCTAAGTAACAAAGCAAGATTTAAGCTAAACAACAGAAATTATTTCATAAATGCAACAAAAGAACATATAAATACATAGAGGAGGTGTTGGGAACTTGGGTTGGGCCCAACCCCAAGAACTATAGCCCCCTAAGAAATATCAAAGCTAGTTCAAGGCTGGGTTTATCATCATTAATCAAAAAAATAATAATTACATCACAAAATTGTCTGCAAAAGGAGCTCGAAAATGAGTTGAATGCAAATGTTGCAATAAAGTGTGAAAATAGTCTATCAAATGGATAACCTACTGAGGCCTGAAGACTTATTATTTATACAATTGAGGACTCCCAACAATCCTCCTAAACTTTAGGAACTCGGCTGCCAAAACTGCAGATAATAGCAACTTCACTAGACTTGCTCGGATGCCCCTTGAAATCATCATTTTTGGCCCTTGTACTCCGAGTTGTTGATGGAGAACTCGAGGAAGGGGCTATTTAATGCAGGAGACACCCCTTTTATAAGTCCTCAGCCCCGTTTCTTTGAATTTGGTTGCCAATCTGCTCATAAATTCCCAATCTTGGTCCAAAAATGTCCAAAAATATGCAATAAACACTCATTAGACTTTGTGGTAAAGTGACTATCCCCATTCACTCAATTCACATAAATATATTAAAAAACATGCACAAAACTATGGAGAATGGTGGATTAAATGGAAAAAATAGGTAAAATTAGCCCATATAGTTACCCATTTCTGGGGCTCCTCACTAGGGTTTGATGTGAGGGAATTTAGGGTTTGAAAAAGGGGTTAATTTTAATAGGGAAATGGGAGAGGGGAATATGAGCGAAGTGAGATAGGATTAAAGGGTAGGTTTAGGTCAAGTGAAAATGGGAATATTGAGACAAGGAACAAGATTTTGCAATGGTGAAAAAGCATATCTCAAGCATGAAAACCCTACCTAAGCTCAATGGTGAGAATATTTTGAGGTGAAGTTTGGTGGTTTTGAAGACTTACTGGCGAATGCGTAGCACCCTGAACCCAATGTGTAGCGCCTCTCTAATGTGTAGTGCCAGTGTAAATTAACACAGGAGAAAATTGCCTGATGCGCAGCGCCAAACTCCTAATGCACAGTGCCATTTTGTGGACCAGCTTTGGAGGCCTTCCTGGTGTCCAAATTTGGCATGTGATAGCTCCTTGGAAATATAATCAAGTCTACTTTCCCAAACATCTTGAATTGTTCAATTTGGAGTTCATTTGCCCAAAGTCAAATGTCCCAAGCCTGGTCAAAATGTTCAGAATGAGACTACTTGAATGTAGAGTGCTGTTGCAGTCAACGTTTGAAGGTCTTCCTCAACTTCAAATTGAACTCATGATAGCTCATTGCAATTCTATCTATATCTAGATATCATTTAAATCATCAAGCAAGTCATTTGAACATCGTAGCTAGGTGAAAACTTGATTTTCCCAAAGTCACTCTAGAAGTGCATCAATTCTCCTTAGGCCAATGATGTTTTGGACATTTCTCCCAAACCATGAAACCTATGTAAAAATGGAAAAAAAAAATTCTTCTTGGGTCAATTATGGACAAAAACCTCTCTCACTTTTGTCAAATTCATCTTCATTTTCTCAGAAACATCATTTGAATAAAACCTATCCCGATGTGTGGAACAAGGGATTTTTGGAAATGAAGGGAAACAAAGGGGATAAGGGGCTTCTAAATTCTTGAGAAAATTTTAAGAAGTAGGAAGGGATGTTAGGAATCAGGGGAAAGTGGAATTTCAAATATTGAGTGAGGGAAAGGGGTCCAAAAGGTCAAAACACAGGCCTAGCCTGGAAAATTGTCAAATTGTAGCAATAAACTAGGGTTTGTGGGAAAAAGATGAATTTTAGGGATATGAGTGATGGGAAGAATTTAAGAAGGTGTATGAGCATAAGGATACAAGTTCTGTTGATGATTTGAGCATCCAAGAAAAATTACCTTCAAAACCCTAGGAGAGGGAAATGAGGCTTACCCAAGTACAACTGGGCCATAAATAAGGTGTAAAATGACCCATTGGAACCTGAAATGATGATGACAACTCTTTGAATGATGGCACCCTAAGTTGAATGGTGACATGGACCAATACTTGGAAGAATTTGGAAGGTGTGAAAACAACCCTAGACCTAATACCTAGTAACCAAATTTTACTTGAAGACTCACGGAAATGAAAAAATTTGACTTTGACACCCTGAGACCACTTTGTAAGAGCATATTTGATCACTGATGGAAGGATTCAAAGGCTAACTCTAATAGAGGCCTTGAAAAGAGCCATGTCCCTAGTGTCATAGACACTTTTTGGTTGTTTTGAGGCAGTTCATTTATACATCAACTGACTTAAGTCAATTTTACCATTAAAATGGCTTCGACGTCGATTGATAGAGGCATGTTGCAGGCTGTCTTTCTTTAAATGCACCCATTATCCTCGTAAAATGCCCAACGTCTGAATCATCTGTCTTTCAAAGGCTTTGTGTAGTGTTATCAGTGTATCACGGGCTTTTAACCATTTGAACATGCGAACAGGCGAGCTATGAAATCATTCAAACAGGAGAATCGGTAAGTGCTTTTAATTGAGTCTTAGGCCCTCTTTGTTTCAGCCCCTTTTATGAATTTTCCCATAGGAACATAGGAGGATACCAGGTTCTTTTCCTTAAAGTGCTTAAGACTTTCAATAAACGCATGTTGGGCCTTTTTCTTTATATCGTAATAAGTCCCTTATCAACTGATTTCCCAGACTCGAAAAGTTTATAGGTCACTGTTTATAATATACCACATCCGAGACCCTTCCTCATCACATCGCAATCACTGATAAACCCAAGACCCAACGCCGATGATCATTGATCACCAATAACCTATTGATGTCATCATTGCCACTTGTCACCCTGGGAGTGGTTCCACATGGGATTCGGAAACAACCCTATAGGACCCATAAAAATGCCAAAAATGAGTGACACATGTTCCCCTTCTATGTCATCATTCATACATGCCACGTCATCCCTGACGTTAGCCACCACATCAGCTCTAAGGACCAATCAAAAGCTGCCATGTGACCACCTAGAGGAGAGATAAAAAGGCTAACTAAGCCTTGGTTTTTCCATGCTTTTCTTTCTTAATTAATTTCTTGGCCTCCCAATGATATTATAATGTATCACAATCAGCACCTCGATGATATTACATTGTATCGAAATCAGCCCCCCGGCAATATTACATTGTATCGCAATCTACTGATAAACGTGGTGCCCTGACTTGTCGACACCGATATATGATATCGATGATGGGCGGATCGCATTTTCTACAATCACAAATGTTCTTTCCCTCCTGGTCCCCTCCAGTATCAATATGTGATTGCAAAGAACTGTCACAAGTACCAATTGCAATTTTTCTTCAACACTTAGCCATTTTTGCGTTTTCTGAGGTTTCTAAAGGGATTCTTCAACATTCCCTAACTTCTAATCCAAGAGCCCTTTTTTGGAGTTCTATATACCACCGGAAATCTCTTTCTGAGCACTACACACTATAGAGGGTTCCATCTATTTTTGATTGATTATGTGGCTCGAATTGTGGCTTAAAAAATCAATGCTATTTGGCTTTTGAAGCCATTAATGACTGAAAAAGAAGTGAGTGACAACATTGGCTTCTACTGGGGACAATTCCTTGCTAGAAAGGTGTTGAGAACCTGCAGACCAACATCCTTCACCATCAGGCATGGAGTCAGTAATATATGTACTTGATAATTAGCAAAATCTCCATGGGACTTTTCGTTATCCATCCAGATGTAAAAAATAAAAAATATAACAATTGAAAGTAAATGCTCAACTGGTGAGATTTTATGTACAATCCTAAATTATGTACAATGCTTAATTCAAATAATTATGTTCAACTCTCCAATACAACCAAGCCAACATTAGATTACTAGACCACATGCCTTCATACTGCTGAAAAAAACAACAGCAAAATCAACATGCACCATGAAAAATTAGCAAAAGAAGAACTTGATACATGCTCTTGAAATGACCTTTGGTGTTGACTGAGGAATAGGGTCATGTAATCAGCCACAGGGTCATGGAATAGAGTAGGGATGTTTTCAACCAATTTGATTTCACCTTCAGCTTGCTGACCAATATCCTCTTGGTCAAGGCAACTACAAACACTCTTCATCTCCTCAACTTTAGTGTTTCCGAGGGAAACTTGCCACTGCTCATTTACTGCCCCTTTTTCAATGGGACAAATGTCTTGGAAATATGCAACTAATTCTTCACTACCCGAACTGTAAGAGTCATAGATTGTAGGGTCTGTTGAGAATTATTTGAAGGCATCTTGTTGCAATATGTAGTAGCATATTCTGTGTGTTCTTTCAACTTTGGGTTCTTCTTGAGAGAATTGTTGTTGGGAGCTTTCTCCCCACTTGTTGGTAAACAACTCCTTTTGCACCTCCATGACCATTTCCTCCTCCTCTGGATCATATGAATCATATATAGGAGGAGGTCCTTGATCCTACTCTTCATGTGAAAGATATGCATCATAAACTGGAGCCTCTTTTACTTGTGCAGCTTCCTATAACTGAGAGTATGCTAGCTATGCGTCACTTGACTCTCCATCATAATCATATTTATCATAAGAAGGAGAAACATTAGACTCAACTAAATAATCCCTCTGAGAGTTTATTTGTAGTTCACTAGTGTTCCCTTCTCTTTCAAGCTCATAGGGTGATGCTTCTTGATGTGAGTACATGATTTATTGGAGAGGAGCTTCGCCAACAGATTCATCATCCTCATGATTGTTTTCATCATTACAAAGTGTGCAAAAATATTCAAGCAGAACATTATGTGGATAAAATTTCTTATAATATTGATGTAATGTTGTATGGAAACATTTCAAGGAAGATATGCTTCCATCAGGTGGTGTTTTAAACCAGACCTTAGCATCTCCTTGTAAGGACAATTTGAATAACTTCGTTTGTACATATCCAAGAAGAATACCTCATTCCTCCATGCGTTCATGAAAGTATTTGAGTTGCTGGTCAAGTCTTTTCTCTGAGTTGTCACTAAATTTAGGCAAATAGGTGTTCCACTCATGATATGGAGGGACATGATTGGGACAACCAACAATAGAAGAAAAATCCAGTGGTGCAAATTGGTTGGATAGGAATGCAGGAAGGGCCATCTTGAAAACCTCCCTATATGATTGATTTTAGCTTCAAAAGTAGGAGGATTTTTGGGCTCCTATAGCATTAGAGTGAGTATGAGGATGCTTAAAAGGCCAGGATGATTAGAACAAAGATATGGACAATAGAGTCACCATGTTATTTACCATAGATTTGACAGTGCAGTTGCCAAGGTGAGAGATCTTCAACCCACATTTCCGTTGCTCACCTAACAGAGGAAATGAAATGTTTTTTTGTACCCAGGGAAAAATATTATAGTCCATTCCCTGAAAATGATGCTAGAAAGATTTTGTCACTTTTTCTTAGACCTACAACATAGATGCAACAAGAGGAAAATAAAGCTCCTTAGAGACAGCCTATGGGTTGATTGTAGACTAGTTCCTAGGATATCTTAAATACAGGAGTGCTTGTAAGATGGTATGGGAGGGGATTGCGGCACTCCAATTGTCACAAAATGAAGATGGGGGTAAGAGGGTTTTGTTCAATATACATTTAATAAGGGAGATTCAAGCCAACACATGAATCCAAATGCCGGGGGTATATGGAGAAATATGAAAGAGAAATGGTTTCTTCTTGTGGTGGCCTACACATGGAAATGATACAACTTGAACTAAAGTTGAAGTGGTGATGGAGAGGGGAGGGGAAGGAGGAAATCAAGTGTAGAGGGCTATAATAAATAGAGTCCTCAACCACTATATTTCATGAGAAACATGAAAGAGTAAGAAGGTGGAATGAAAACAATAGGGAGGAATTATGTAAAGCTTCAGGCTCCATATTAATGGGTATCAATCTCAATTTCAAAAATTGAGGTAAGTCTAAGCCACCACAGGTATTGTAAGCTACTCATAGACATGAGTAAATCTGAAGGATGACATGTACTACATGTATAAATATAAGATAAGTAATTTTGTGGTCTCACACATGTACTCTTCGCTATGTAACAGTGAAGAAAAATCCATTTATCAACCAGAAACATGACAACTACCTTAACATTGTTTTAAGGAAGAAATACACAATGAAATGAAGTTACAAGAGGGAAAACTTACTACACATCAACCATGTTTGGAATGAACATAACAATTGCCATTAAAATTAAAGGTCCAATAACTAGTCCATACACCTAGTAATAAAATCAGTGAATCCCTCCCATGAATACAACAAATTGAGCCCAAATTGGCCTCACAGGGATCATCCCTCGCGGCTCCAAGAATCTCTACAACCCCGCTGGAACCTCCCCCTTTACATAATATTTCTTCCCCCTTTTTATAAGAAGAAAGGGGTAATGTCATATAGTTTACAAAAATATCTAAGCCCAAGCCCTAGCTGTCATACTAGACTAGCTATCTCGGCTCTGCTACCCCCAAAAATATTACAACGGGATCAAATCCCTTTCTTGAAGAAATTCAAAAATAAATTCACAAAGAAGTAGAATCAAGAGAGAAAGGAGGAGGTGTCCCCTTTCTGCTTCATTGGAGGCCTCAGAAGGAGCCACATCCCTACTATCATAGATTCTTTTCGACTATTTTGAGGTGGTTCATTTATACATCAACCGAATTAAGTCAATTCTGCCATTAAAATTCCTTTAGTGCCAACTGATAAAGGCATGCTGCAGGACGTCTTTCTTTAAATGTACCCATAATCCTCATAAAACACCCAATGAATGACTCTTCTATCTTTCAAAGGCTTTGTGCAGTGTTATTGGTGTGTCGCGGGCTTTTAACCATTTGAACAAGTGAACAAATGGATTGTTAAATCATTCAAATAGGTGAATTGTCGAGTCCTTCCAATTGAGTCTTATGCCCTCTTTGTTTCAGCCCCTTTTATGAATTTCCTGATAGGAACAGAGGCAGAGACCGAGGTTATTTCCTTAGAGTTATTAAGGCCTTCAATAAACGTGAGGTGGGCCTTTTATTTATATCACATAAGTCCCTTACTGGTCGAATTCTCGGACCTGGAAATTTTATAGGTCACCATTTATAATATATCACATCTAAGACCCTTCCTCATTGCATCACAATCACTGATAAACCTGAGACCCAACATTGCCAATCACCGAAAACCTGCTGACATCTTCATTGCCACGTGTCACCTTGTGAGCAGTGCCACGTGGCATTTAGAAACAACCCTATAGCACCCCTAAAAATGCAAAAGATGAGTGACATGTGTTCCCCTGCCACGTCATAATCCATACGTGCCACATCATCACCGATGTCATCCACCACATCAGCTCTGACGACCAATCAAAAGCCACCATGTGGCCCCTGGAGGAGAGAGAAAATGTTGGGTTGGGACTTGGTTTTACCATGCTTTTCTTTAGTAATGAATTTTTGCATCTGCGGGGATATTACAATGTATCGCAATTGGCCCCTCGTGATATTACATTGTATCACAATCGTCCCCCATTGATATTACAATGTATCGCAATCGGCTGATAAAAATGGTGCCCTAACCCACCGACACCAATATATGATATCAGTGATCGACGGATCGCAATTTTTGGAATCACCGATTTTTTTTGCCTTGTGGTCCCCGTTGATACTGATACACGATTGCGATGAACCCTCCAAAGCCTTGATTGCAATTTTTCTTCAACACTTGGCCATTTTTTGGTTTTCTAAGTTTTCTAAAGGTATTTTTCAATAGGCCCTAACTTCTGATCCAAGAACCTTTTTTTGGACTTCTATATACCACTAGAAATCTCTTTCTAAGCACTACACACTATAGGGGGTCCCATCTAGTTCTAATAGCTTTTTTGGCTCGAAATTTGGCATAAAACATGACTTCTTTTGAATTCTAAAGTTGTTGGTGACTGAAAGAGTAGTGAGTGACAACATAGGTTTTGAGATCTCTTTAGAATCTTGTTTAGATGATCAACTTCTTTTCCTAGAAGATTAATTTCTTCTTTCATCATCTTGCATTCTTTATCCTTCTTTGGTAGATGGTTCTCCATTTCTTCCATCATTCTCATTGCTTCACATGATTGGGCCTTAAGTGAGGTGATTTATGATTTTAATTTGGTGATGTCTTCATCCTTTTCTTCTAGTTTGCATGTCATGGAATTTCTTTCCTTTTCTGCTTCATTGCCTTGTCCTTCCAGGAGGGCCACAACTTCCATCACCATTTCAGTTCCTTGTGCTTGTTTCTTTGCTTCTTCCAACTGAAATTTAAGGGAGGAGACATTTTCCTTGTACTTAACAATTTTTCTTTCAATTTTGTTCAAGTCTTTATGTCTTTGTTCAAGAATGGAAAATTTTAGGGGCTAATATTCGCAGATTGGATAATTTTCCAAGCTTTTTCCAAAAAGAGATTCACTAATTCCCATCTTTTCCTAAAAAAGATTTTCCCAAATCTAATAAGAAAAAAATATTTTACATTAAAAATTGTTATAATTTTATACAAACTATGTAAAATCATTAGAAGTTTGAATATTTTTACTAAAATATCACCAAACATTTTATAGTTTGCATATTATGGATTACTGAGATTCACCAAGGTTTCTAATCTTTAAGATAAGTTTCCATCCTAGATGGTGATGAGCCTTATCATTGGGTAATTATATGTGCCTTAATTCACCTCCTAGCTTAGTCAAACCATCTCTTCTCACAACTTATTACATGTTTGATTATATTTTGTTTAATGGGATGAGTTAAATTGAGATATTATGCCTAGTGGACTAATATGCATGAATGTAGGTTTGAAAGAGAAAATCAAGGAATTTTGGCAAAATCTAAGTTTGAAACTTGAATGGGACAAGGGAGAGAGATTGTAGGAGGTGTATCCTCCTCATTTACTCGTTCCCCATTTGAATATTCCTTCATTAATCCCACCATCTCAGAGTGAAGTAGCCAAGTCATGAAGATTATAAGGCAGCCAAGAAAGTGATAGAAAAAGAGTTAGTTCATCTCGAGTTTGAGAGCTGAGCCTCCCTAAATTTAAAGAAGTCATTGGGGACTTCAGTTGTATAAGTAGATATGCCTAGAGCCTCATTAGGATTCAAACTTTTGTTGTAAAAACTCTAGTTATTTTCGAGCTCCCAACTTGTGGAAGACTTTGATGTAAGAATGAGTTTTTTCTTGATTAAGTACTGAGTTGAAATCAGAGGGCTGAAGATCTTGGGTTAGGGCCCAACCCTAGAATCCGAGGTTCCTCTTCTTGTATCTATATTCTTAGCTTAGTTTCATAGATTCATGATTAAACTATCTTTAGAAGTATTTCATTACAAGTAGCGTGGATTTGTTTAATTATTTATTAGTTTGCTTCCATTTGTGCCTTACTTCAGTAGCATGTTTGAAGGGATAAAAGAAGCATCACAAAGATTTTAGTAGGTATTTTGGCCTCACTTCTTCCTTCTGGGATCATGATTTGAGGAGGAGACCCTTATGTAGCCCGAAAAAGACAAATATCCATTTCTTTCATAAGATTTAGAGTTTTCTTTACTTAAACTAGCATTTGATCAGTATTGCAAGTGTAGGATTTTATTTCCATCTCTTATATCTTCATTCTTGCAATAGATCTTATCCATGATTTGATTTTATTCAGCAATTTCCTCATGCATAAGGTAGACAAATAGTTCATTAAATTCTTCTTTTCTAGCTCATGAGAATTCCTCTTGTTTACATGATTTTTTTGGAAACTACACATGTTTGATGCAGAGCAGGTGCTTCAGAAGTAGAAAGAAATCTCATAGCCAAAAACCACCTTCCAATTTCGTCCACCCATAGGCATTCCTTGTTTTCATCAAAACCTTCACCAATTTCATCATTTTACATAGAAATATCCCCAAGCATTTTGAGTGAATCCAGCCATTTCCTAAACTTGGTTTTGGGTTCCGAGTGATCCTAGGCCTTTTCTCACTCCATTCCACTGATCAACCAGCTTCCCTAAGCCTTCGATCACCTCTAGCACCAATCATTTTGCTCAAGAGTTGTATCCTGTAGAAATACAAGGAATCCTGTAGGTTTCTAGTACATCGTGTAGGTTTTCCTGTAGTGGCCTGGTTTGAGGCCGAATTGAGGGAAAACCTCTAGGAAGCCTCCCAAGGTCATCCAAGGCTATTGTAAACCTTCCAACCATCTCCTGAACCTTCCATCCATCCACCAACATCCCTAAGCCACCTGCCACATCACCAAAAGAGGTTAGCTTGCACACTTGATTTTTCATGAAAAGCATAAAAAGACAAAATAGATTTATTACCATCCTTTACATACATAATAGTGATGTTTGATGTTTTTAACTTCCATGCTTAGGACAATAGCATTTTTTTCATGTTAATTAGTATTATTCAAAAGCATATCTCTTAGCAGTTAATTAGGAAATGGTGTGCCTTAGCATTGAATTTCATTCTTTTTCATTATTGTAGTAGATCAACTCTCTGTTAGAATAGATTTATATTTCTTTCATCAAAGAACCAAGCTTCTTCTGAATCCATAGAAGGCTATCTTGCAAACCCTAGTGGTCTCTCGCCAGCTGAACAGTGACAAAAGGCAAAACCATCACTTTTACTTGTGTATACAACACGATCACCTCCAAGTTTGTATGAACCTTGAGTTGATAAAGTAAAGCTGGCAGCCCAAGAGTTACAACATTCTCGCTACAATATTGGTGCTCATCAGATGGATTGACAAAGTTTCTTCCCTTTTGTTTGATTTATCTAACTGATTTTCCATTGATATGACTTCTTCATGATGCCTTTTCTTGTTTTGATGTGATTCCTCCTTTAGCTTGGTGAGCTCCTCATCTCTTTATTTTACTTGAAGATTGAAAATGTTAACTTCCTTCCTAATGTTGTCAAGGTCACCATCTTGTGCTTGCTTCTTGAGGTCCTCATTTTCCTTTTTAAAACTACTCGTCTCTTCTAGGGTAGCTACAAGTTTTTCCTTTAGATCTATTTCAACTTCTACTTCAAGATTTTCTTAATCATCATCTTTCTTTCCAGTCCCTTCACTTTTTCTTTCATTTGTCTTATTTGGTTCATTTTGATGCTCTTTGTCATCACCTTTTGGATTGAAGGTTATTATTAATAATCTTTTACAGTGAAGATCATGAAGTTTTTCCCAAAGCTCTTTGTTGATGAACACTTCCCCACTTTGGTAGCCGACTCAAAATTGCCTTCATTTCTATTGCAATATGCACACTGGATTCTTCTTCTTCTATTGTCCTTCCGGTAACCATTCATTCCTAGATTTCAAAAGGTTGGCTTATATGGGCCCGACCTTGGTTTGGAAGAGTTATTTAGCCAAACAAATCCCACAGCTACCGACCCTTTCATCAACAGCCTGTGGAGCACATACTGAGGTCTCACCCGAGGTAGCAGGGGAGGGTTCTGGAACCAGGTTTCTGCACCCTTGGGATGTCTTGATGTGGTTTGGAGGGTTTTCACATTGTTCTGGGGCTTCGCACCACTCCGCACAGCATAGATCTGAACCCAAGAGACTCCTTAATATTTATTAATGCATTGTTTATAGATTAGATCTACTTTTTATGGTATTTAAGAAAAAATTTAACAAAAATAACCAGTTCGCGCACCAAGAAAAAGACACAAATTCACATAGAATCATAACATAAGTAGACGCACATAGATCAAATAGTTATATCAACCATAAATTAGCCAAATCCAAAATAGTTTAGATTTAACACGGAATTTCAGAATCAACTTATCTTTATTCACTTCCTTCACTAGTACATCAAGATCCACCCTGCACACTCAACTGTAGGGGTATGTGCACGCAGCTGCGAACTCTACTAGGCCTTTGTGCACACAGCTACAGAGCCTCTATCTATGTGCCAACACCCTTGACTTGTACTTACAGATGCTCAAGACTTCGTTATTCAAAAACCCATTACATTCCAGATCGAAAAGTACATACCAAAAATTGACTTCTATCCATAGAGCCTCACTCTATTTATACATTCCCATGGTCCGTGGACCATGGGCATGCTGACTTACTTCCTATTATTTTACATTATTTTTGGGCGGAAAACCCTTTGACTAGACTTGTTTACACTTCATGCTCCATGCACTTCGCGGAGTCCTTACCATATCTTTCCCAAAATTGCGGGCTTTGAGCCCCAACGCTGTTACGCGGGGCCTCAGCTACCTAACAGTCCCCCAACACAATCATCGTGATTCATCCCGAGTCACTCCGCTAGTGTGACTATCTTTGCACGGAGGTTGGACAACAATTTCTATGCTTCGCTTGTACTTGTAACAAACTCATCCACCATCTGCTGTACTCGTTCAACGTGTGCCACTGACACATCAATTTCTACTGTAGCTTCTTCCCGAGGTGCATAATCTACCTGCATGTGTGCCACCTTGCACTCAATGACAGTGGAAACCATGAATGCCTCATCAATCCGTGGCTAGAGGCATTATTTAATCACAGCGTCTTTCTGGCAGGTAGCATCAGCTTGGATTCTTAAAGCTTGGGCCTCCTTCATCTTGACCAAGCACTACATAACCACAATCATCTGCGTGGTCCCTCTGATATTATCATAGGCTTGCTAGAGCTCTCTTGCCTCGGTTTCCAGTCACTATAGGGTAGGAGCTTCCTGGAGTGAAGTGAGCGTAATGAGTGACTGAGTCAACAAGTTAGTGCATTCCTTTAGATAATGTGTGGTATTTTCTCGACTGGAACTAATGAGGCTTTTGCATTGCTCAGTGACCTCTGTTAGTGTCGAAGGTTGTGCCTGCAGTTTCAACTCTGTAATCTGTAAACTGAGCTCCCATTGAATCTTCATTGCCTCCTCCTTTGCTTCATGGAACCCACTAGCCAGCTTGTGGATTCATATGCCAACAGGTAAATCGACCAAAATCTCTAGTTTAGGGGCATGGGAGCATGCTTCCCCTACCACTTGCTCCACTTGTTGACTCTGTGTGATGACTTCATCCTATTGGAGGATCCGCTATTCTATATTAATTCGTTTTTTGCTGAGTACCTGTTCCACATGCCTCTCCCTGGCGTGGAGCTCCATCGTGGCACTGTCCTAGAGCTAGTACAAACTTTCACACGGGAGGGCAGGAAAATTGAGTCCCAGCCCCGTAAGCCATCCTACCAGAGCTCTATTCACCTTATTCTCTGCTATCAATGCTCCTTCTAGAATTGCAATAGTATGGGCCAATTGGGTCTTCAACAGTTACTCAGTGGCTCACATACCGGTGACCCCATGACTAGCGGTGGTTCCCATTTGTGCTGCCCGTGTCCCAAGTTCTTGTAGCTACACGCAGAGATCCCCCAACACAAGTTGTTGCTCTAACATGCGTCGTCAACATCCTGGGTGGCTTTACGAACAATGTCCCCTATGTCTCTTAGGTCACCCTCAATCAAGGTGGTCAGTTCTTCGTCCGATTTAGATTCCTTGGCCTTCTCCTATGGCTACGTCTATTCTAGCAGTAGCGACCATTTTGAGGGTGCACTCGTGGTGGTTAATCGTGTACCTTTTGTCCTTCTCTCTGTGGCTGGCTCTGTGGGCACCTTCTAATGGGTTTTGTCTGTCACATCCATTCCAACTGGTTCTTTGTCTGTCGAAGTTTGTATTGCTTCTCGGGCCGCGTGGACTTCCACAGCGTGCTATTCATTCTACTTCTGTTGTGCAACATGCTTGGCTGCAACCTTTTGTTTCCTGATGGTGGCCTCATTGCACCCCACCGCATCAGGTGCGCACCATTTTAGTGGCCAAGTATCCAATATTGCATCGATAGCTTCTTCAATGGCAATGAAAGGAAGTGTAGTCCACATTTGGTTGAGGTCCTTACGTGCCCGAATGTAGACAAAGTGCATGTCTGCTTTAAACTCAGCTATATGTTTCACACTGTCATAGATTTCGATGGACAACTAGGGTAGTTGGGTGACCCAGTGGTGAACATTGACCTCCATCAGTATCCAAAAAATCTTTATGCCGAGGATTCTTTCAACATCCTTGGTTGCCCAAAGTGATGCAAATTTGGCGGCTTCTGGCCAATCTTGGTCCAAGGGGGAAACTGACCGTCTTTAGGTAGGTTAGTGGTAACCAGCGCAATGGACAATAACAACCATGCATAGTGGAAGGTATTTCCATCCTCTTGGAATTCCCTACAGTTGGTCAGGAATACTTCACAAAGGAACTGCGCCCAATTGAACCATTCTCTAGCTACACATTCCTTGGCTAGCGTAATGATGACCGCGGGAACCTCGGTTCTGAATCGTTTTCGCATCACTTTCCTAGCCAGCAACTGGGTAGCAACACAGACTGCTCTATCCGAAATACTATCAATAACATACCCTCACTACCCTTTCTCTAGCTTATATATCTTTTTTAGGATTTCGTTCATCGTCACATCACCACTCTTATCGACAATTTCCCTAGGGTGTCTTCGTTCGTAAGGAAGCACTTATATCCTATGTATGAGTTTTGGCATGATTTGGATGGGTTTGCCAAGCCATAAGTATCCGTCATGTACCAGAAACAGCAACTGTCTTATGACCAAGATTGTAATAGGGGGCTGGAGAAAGTGAGGAATGGAGAGGAGACAAAGTAACCCTACATTCTCCACCTTTTGTAGCCATTCCTTTGGTTGAAGTGTTGTAACTGCCCCTTCTATGCTCTACTCCATCAATTTGCTAGTCGCTAAATGGGGAACTTTTTCTATATCTGCAAGGTCTCAGTCTTCAAATTTCATCATCGCAACACGACCAGTCACCGTGCTTTCAACTAGAACCCCTTTCAGAAGAGATAAGTTGGTGATTATATTGTCAACATCATCCATATTGGGAGGGACCTTAGCCTTCCCTTTGCTTGGAGGAACATACTTGGGATGGTGCACTGGCTGGATAGTTTCCTCGTCAGGGTTTATTTCTTTGACATATGTCAGGGATCCCTCGTCCTCCTCATTGATTTCAATGGTAACAATTTTTCCCTTTTCTTCCACTATGAGCTTGCTAAAGCGCAGATTTCATGGCGACTGCCTCACTGGTCCTGGTATCTGGGGGTCCTTTTTGGTCCATGGCATCCTGGGTGATTTAGGAAGTTTGGCTACCTGTGGTGTGGGATTCTGTGGACTGTCTGTGGTAGGGTTTGTTGATTTGAGGAATGTCTCTCGGTACTCTTTTGGTAGTTCCTGAAACCACGGGCTTTCCTTCAATACCTTGTCATTCATCTTGATCCTTTCTACTGGAACCCAGGGTGTCCTATTCTGTGAAAGATCAAATTTTGTGGTATGCCCCTTTGCTTGCTAGATATATATAATTTCGAATTCAAAGTCGATAGTTCGCCCCCCTCATGGCTCATTAATGTGAATTTGGCAGTTATCCTTATGCCTTACTTTCCCACCGCTCGCTCCTCTGTTTCTTAAATGGTACATCTTTTCATGAATAGTACTTGCAACAGCTGCCTTCCATCCCTTCCCCACAACAGTGGAGCCCCTGGTGCATGGTTGCATCCGATGCATTCAATCATTCTTGTGTAGCTTTTCTACAGCCTGTTTTATAGTCCCACACCTCTTTCCAACTGCGTGGAGTGCTAGGACTGGGCCTTCTACAGATAGTCAGGTGGTCATACCCATTGTGTAAGCCTTCCGTTTCCCTACTAGCTCGAGTTGCGAGCACGATTCATATTCCTTTGATTCTGATGGCATATTGTGGTTTGTGATTCCGTGTGTCGTAGGGTCGCGGCTTCTCCTAATAGTGTAGGAGAGCTGGCTAGGTCTAGTTCCTTCAATAGCTCTTGCCCGCCATATTTGTGGGTGAGTTCTAATTTGATTTTATCAATCTCGTCATCTAGCTTCACAATTTTCTTTCATAGTATGGCCCCCATATCTGCTAACTCGTGAAGTCTCATTTTGCTACGTCAAACAACTTCCCATATTTGTTGAATTCTGTCACGTAGGTCTTCGGGTGTAGGGCAGACTGTGGCGGAAATGGCCCCTCCAACCATGGATAGAGTTCCCTTGGCATACCCTACTCTGGGTATGGTCGTATTAGCCCAGGAGATGCTTGCTACGGGCAGATTTAGTTGTTGTGATGGTTGTGCAACATACGGCTGTGCCCTTTGTTGTATCTCGATGAATGCCCTGCTCCAGTGTGTACATCCTCCAATCTATAGATGGAACCATATTCTCTTTCTTAGCTTCCTCTACATGTGCGATGCTTCGTCCGATGTGCCTTGTTGCTTTTGGGCAACGATTAAGGTACCAAGGTTGGTGAACTGCCCCTCACTAGTTGTGTCGCTATCTGCCGACCATTGCTTTACTTCAGTGATTACATGCCGCAATGATCTAATCATTAGATTACAGTTGAGTGTGGTGACTCCTTGCAATCTATTCTACCATCTTTCCATCTCTTCATCTATATCTGATGTGCACGAACTACCACGCTCCCATGAGAATCTTCCGTCTGTTGAGGGATTCACTCGACCTTGATATTGCTCTATTATCTGGTATATGTAGTGTAGTTGATCACCATTTTCCTCATTATGCATTATCTCGGTATAGCGCTCTCCTTCAGCCCGGTCCAACGGGACAATTACCCATAGTGACTTCTTTTCGAATGTCATTTTCTGTTTTTTTAAGTTGATGACCCCATTCATATCCGTGGCCCAATTAATTCCTAGAAATGCAGGGTAGGGATTAGTGTCATCCATAATTTCTATTACCTCGATGTCATACTGCGTACTTATGCCTTCAATGTCCATTGCAACCCCTTGCATTCAGCCCATTGGTAGGATCTTTTGCTGGTTGGCCATCCTTAGCTGAATAGGAGACCACTGTAGTGTGGGCCTACCCATGTGTTCCCACATTTGCTTAGGTAGCACATTCGCATCCAATCCTAAATCCAAAATGACTTGGTCCATCTCATACTCACTGATTTACGATTTCATACGCATCTCCCATCCAGTACGCAGAGCATGTATTCCTAGTTTCTGAACTATGTGTGGCTTACCCAACGATGTGCACTTAGTGATCATCTCTTGGATTCCCTTAATGGTTGTACTATAACGTAGCAACTTCATACACATCTCTAAAAAGGTAGTAAGCATAGAGGGATCCATCCTTGGCTCAATTGGGTCCCTCCTACCTGGAGTAGAGACTTCCATGAAGCTCTTTGGAGCTTCCTTAGGCATCCTCATCCCTTGTTCCACTTCCAATTTGGGTTCCCTTGCCGGGGTATCACAACCCTTCGCATTTTCTGTAAATTCTTTCCGTGCATCTCCTCCCATGGGTGAACTGCTCCTCAATACCATATTTATGGTGGGGTCTTCTTCGTGTGGTTCTGATCTCATCATTTGGACATTTTGAGTTGGAGTGGGCTGTAATGCTCCCTTTTCATGCACCTGGCCAATTAACGTCCGACAATCTACTATTTTATGGTCGAACTACTCATGGTATGGACAAGATATCCTAGTTAGGTTAGTACAGTCATGAGTGTAGTGTCTTGGCCCTCCGTAGTTATAATATATCAGTTGTCTGTGCCCCCGGTGAAACCCCATTCCTCTTCCTCGGCCATGTCCTTGAAATCCCCCCCGTGGCCCTACGGCTAGGATGAACCCTTGCACTTCAATCTGCACCCGATAAGCTGGGGTCCTTTCCATCATTAATTCATAGCTCTGACATGTTCCCTCATCATGACCTACTAATCTACAAAAGTTGCAATACAATTGTTGTGGGGCTTAGGTATACTTCTGCAACAGGTTGCAGTTGTCTATTGCATGCTTTCCCCCCACTTAATAAATCATGCACCAGAGCGTAGATGCCACACTTGGCCCTGCTTGTACCTCCAGTTTTAGTGGCATTGGGATCCCCCTACCAGATAGTTTGTGAAGACAGGAAAATGGTTCTTGTCGTGTGCTTGAATTTTGCATTTAATGCATCCTACCTCTGTACGCGCCTCCGATCGGGTTGCCCTTTCTTGCTTCAAGCTTTGCATTTCTAAGCTTAGGTTTTGTAGTTGCGCATGGATTTGCTGAACTCCCAACCCTGAATCTTGTATTGGGGTTTTGTACAATCTCATCGTGGTTTCTAATGCTTCAGCTTGGGTTGAGATCTTTTGTTGTGATAACACTGTCTTAGATGTGGTGTCAATGATGCCACAAACCATGTGCAGTGCTGCGCATCCATTAATGTCATGTTAGCCTTGCGCATTGTGCTCTTTAATCTCTGATCCAAATCCCATGGGGTTTCACCTGGTAACATCGCTATCTCTTTGAACCCAATGAATAAATGGGTCTCTGATTTTGGCCAACCAAATTCTTTGTTCAATGCATCCTGGATCACCATTATTCCCACATTCGGATGATCGCTTGAGTACTTTATATACCACATCAACATGCGGTCCTGCAGTGCACTAACGAGGGTAGCCTTTTTGATGTTATCATCCATTACACCTTGGGCTTCCCATACAGCCCTTACCACAAACCAGAACTGACCTGGTTCCTCATTCCCTGCACCCTTAAATACCGACAACTTGACTGCACTCGCCATCCCAATATTCGGTGGTGGTGGAGGTGGAGGTGGAGTGGGTGAAGATGGATTTGACGTTGGTGAAGTAGGTGATGGCATAGACAGAGGTGGTATCAGTGGAAAACATTGCTTAATCAACTGGACCGCGCTTCTTGGGGAGAACCTCGCCTGCTACTCCTCGCTTTCCCGTGAAATAGTAATTAGTAGAATGTTCTCTAATCCTTCAGTTCCTCGGTAGCCTCTTCCACTCCGTGTTACACAAAACATCAATAAATGCGCATAATTTGTTTTTCACACAACAACATCTTAATCCAAGTATTCAATGATTTTATGTACTTACCTCGCGTTCCTTGGAGAAAGCGCCTTTTGGCTTCACTATAAATCACGGTTGTGTCTATTACAAACTTAGTAATAAACCCTCCTATTACCCGATCCAACCTGTGATCTATTGCATGTTCAATTTTATCTTCGGATGCTTCTAGCTTGCGTACCAATTCTGGAGTCCACACAATAGGTTGATCTAGTGTGCACCTTCCCACACAGTCAGCTAACCTTGTGATCCACTCATACGACTCTATTGGGAATGTTACGAAGAAGATTTCATGGATATTTGTGTATATGTAATGATCCAACCACCCTTCCTCTAATATCTGCGGGTTTCTGTTTTCCTGAACCACGAATTCGTGAAACTTCTGATCCAGCCAATCTTCAAGAACTTTCTTTCTATTATTCCAGTGTTCTGACATCAGACATCCCTTAGGGAAATCCTAGCCCCGGCACAGAACCATTTCTTGGCTTATATGGGCCTGACCTAGGTTTGGAAGAGTTATTTAGCCAAACAAATCCTGCAACTACCAGCCCTTTCGGCAATAGTCCGCGGAGCGTGGACTGAGGTCTCACCTGAGGTAGCAGGGGAGGGTGCTGGAACCAGGTTTTCGCACCCTTCGGATGTCTTGATGTGGTCTTGAGGGTTTGCACACCGTTCTAGGGATTTGTACCACTCTGCTCTACATTGATCTGAACCCAAGAGACTCCTTAATATTTATTAATGCGCTATTTATATATTAGATCTACTTTTTATGGTCTTCAAGCAAACATTCAACAAAAATAACCAATTCGCACACCAAGAAAAGACACAGATTCACATAAACTCATAACTTAAGCATACGTACATAGATCAAATAGTTATATCAACCATAAATTAGCCAGATTCACAGTAGTTTAGATATAACATGGAATTTCGGAATCAACTTATCTTTATTCACTTCCTTCACCAGTACATCTAGATCCAGCCTGTCCACTCAATTGCAGGGTTCCACGCATGCAGCTGCAGAGCCTCTATCTATCTACCAACACCCTTGACTCAGACTTATAGACGCTCAAGACTTCATTATTCAAAAACCAATTACATTCCAGATCCAAAACTACATAACAAAAATTGACTTCTATGCATATAGCCTCGCTCTATTCATACATTCCCATGGTCTGCGGACCATAGGCATGTCGACTTACTTCCTATTATTTTACATTACTTATTGGTGAACAACCCTTTGACTAGACTGATTTACACTTCGCGCTCCAAGCACTTCGTAGAGTCCTTACCATACCTGTCCCAAAAATGCAGGCTTTGAGCCCCAATGCTGTTATGCGAGCCCTCTGCTACCCAACACAAAACCTTGAACCATTAAAAAATTATTCCTTTTTTCCTTCCATATATCAAAATTTCCATTGAAAAATGGAGCTTTCTCAATTTGATTATCCATTGATGAGCTGACACCTTCAAGGGGTTTGCAAGCCTTCTTCCTTTAATTTTCCATTTGTGTTCTAAGGATCTACCTTCCATTTGTTATATTGTGAGTGAAGGGATTGGCTTTGATACCAATTGTTGGAAATTCTTGGGGGGGTGAATCAATATTTCTTTTACAATTTTTACTTTACCAGTTTAGATCACTTATAGACATAACATGAAATTAAAAATATAGAGTAAATTATTTTATTAATCAGAAGCAATGAGGAATCCAATCCTATTTTTTATGATAAATCAAGTACAATAATAGTTTAGGGCTCCAACCCTTAGATCAAGACATTGATCTCCAATCCACCAGGCTCCAACTTGTACTTTTCCAAGCTCCAACTTCGTGTTGGTAATCAAAATTTTCATTAGACCAAAACTCGTAGGTGTTAGTTAACGATCGCATCAACAAAGATAAGGATCCATGAGAGGCGGTTAGTCCATGTTGTGAAACACATGGGGAGTGTTGGTTGATAAAATGCCCAATAATCTCCCCCCCAACATGAGCTCAGTGTGTATCCAAATCGTTACCTACCCTCTGATACCACTTTTTGGTAATCACGATTGTTGTTATACAAAAAAATGTAGGTGTTAGTTAACGACCGCATCACTAGAGGTAAGGATCTAGGAGAGGCAGTTAGTCCATGTTGTGAAACACACAGGGAGCATTGGTTTATCCAATGTCCAACACTTGGACTTCATGAGGCACCAACCTCTAGGGCTCCAAACCTCTCCACTAGCACAGGCTCCAACCTCATATTCTTGGGGAATCCTATCCTCTAGGTCTCCTACCCTTGGCTTGAATTATTCAATATGAAATCAATGGTTCTCCAAGGATTCCAATGACTTCTGCATCAAGACCTAACAATATCTCCAATGATGCTCTCAATCAATCTTCAGTAGCCCTTCATTCATCAATGATAGCTTTGTGATTCTGAGTACGTGTCTTCACAACTCTTCAATGATACCCAAACATAATTTTTCAAGATCACATTATGAGAGCTTCATCATGATCTATAAGAATTTTCAATAAGTTACTCAAGCTCTGCACCAAACAATTCTTCAAGTGCTTCACAATGTTTTCAACCAAGGAGGTCTACAATGGCTCTCGAAGGAATGTCTCCAATAAGCTTCAACAATGTTCTAAGTTACAAGATCTCCAAGTTCTAGGCTTTAGGTTCTCCAAGTTATAGGCTCCATGTTCTCCACTGTTCAAGCCACAAGTTTGTCTATCCCTTCTAAGTTTCATCTATCCAAAACTCCAGATACTTCATTGTTCAAAGATCTAAATGACGTCAGTGGGATGCTACAAACATGTTACCAAAGAACTCTAAAACATGATTATGGAACTTCCTCAAAATATGATATTGGGTTGGTTCAAGAGGTCTTCCTCAATAGCCCAAAGTTCTGATTGTTAACCCACATAGATGATCTTAAGTATGAGCCTTTTATGCCACAGTTATGAGATATAAACGCTCACAAGTTTGACCCTTATAGTATTCTTCACTATAGGTCTGAGCCTTCAAAGGATAATCCCTCCACAAATTCATATCTGAGCCTTCTTTCTGCAAGTACAAAGTATCACAGGTTTTCGATATAGTACAGAGGCTCCATAGGTAATTGTAGCTCCGAGTTAACAAAGATCAGAGCTCCTATAGGTGACTTATCATAGTTCCAAGCCCTCCACCAGTTACTAGATAGAGGTTCGAGGTATTGTAGCCACACGTTTGAAGTTAAATATAAATCTAAGCCTTCACACAATTTTGAGCCACCACAGATGTACACTTCTGATTCTCCAAAGGTTATCTAACTTCAGGTTCAAGCCTCTTCAATAAATCCGAACCTTCACAAGATGACTGTCCATAGGTCTATCAAGCTACAATAGGTAATTAATCTAAGCTTCAAAATGTCAAGTCCAAGCCTCTTGCAGATGGTTGTTAGAGGTCAAATTTTGTAGTTTGTAATAGGTATGTTCAGGTTCTGAAAAGGAAGTTCGCGCTTCCACGGATAATATTGAAGTGTGTGAACTCATCCTCGGCCTATTTTTTTCTTCCACAACTTTTATTTTAGTTTCTTCATCGAGTTGATGATCAAAATGACAAATTCCAACTTATATTTATGCATGTTTTTTTCTTATAATGAAGAGACATGTTTGTTGGGTGAAGGAGTCAACATGAGGATGAAGAAGACACCCTACATTAAATATCTATACTTCTTTCTTTTGACGAGAAATTTACCTTTTTAATTATATATGCCCAATCTTATGTGGTCTTGTGTATAGAGGCCTTCTATAATTGTTCCTTAAATTCTCTTCATTTGCAAGGTTTTCTAGGGATTATATATCATGAAGGTTAGCTAGAAATGATGAAGGTTAGCATCATTCATGTGTGAAGGCTTCATATACATTTAGTACTTTTCATGCATGTAGCATATGTATCTAGAGTTTCATATATGCATTTAGGGCATTTTTAACATCATTTATAGGTCATCTTGTAGTCAAATATATAAGGTATGGGCATTATGGTTTCATCATGCATGTAGTGTGCATTAGTTCATGCTCCAAAAATATATCAAATCACTTTTAGGACTTCTTGTAGGCTATTCCAATGACTAGTTCACAACATCTAAGGTTAGGGTTTCATTAAGGTTTAACACTTTAGGGTTTACATCACCTATTAGGGTTTCCATTATCTTCAACTATATTAATTTCCCTAGGGTTGAATTCATTAATGGCTTGACATCATATTAACATAAGTGATTCTAGGCTTAGGGTATCATGGACATATGCACATAGGAATTTCTTCTATGATTTTCTAACCTTCTAGGGTTTCATGAAGAATTAGGGTTTAGCCATAATGCCATATTGACATTAATGACAAATTTGACCAACACTATCCAAGGAATGAGAGGATAATTGACCATACCTAGATCATTGGGGTATAGGTCGTGACTTATGTTAATCAAGTGAGAAGGTGGCGAGAGATGCCATCGTGCCATATGATGATGGAGCACCATTGTGTTCTAAGTTTTCAAATAAGGGATTCAAGTATTTGGCCATACTGATATGAGATCCTCGACCGGACAATGAGAAGATTTAGGGGCATGTGTGCCCCTCCCCCCCCGCCCACATTTTTTTGTGTAGGATGTTATGCACATGTGAGATGTATTTAGAGTAGTGGAATCCAAACACCTTATGATGAATGCGGTTCGCCATTTGTTGTTTATGGTTGTCTTCCTATGGGAAGAATGTAGGATTGGTGCAGTATGAGAAAGGAAATGTCGGATTATCAATCTCACTTGGCACTGCAGATATGAATCAAATGGACTAAATTTCTGGGTTCACATACATGGTGTCACTATACCAAAGAGTGGCTCCAGATATAATGAATTAATGCTCACCTAGATGATACTAAGGTTGAAAAGAAAAATGTCTAAGGGACTGGGTTATTGATGTAAAATGGAGGAATGATGAAGTGGATAATTCTGAGTTTGATCAAGAGTGATATGGGGTTCTAGAGGCTCTCCAATATGTGGAAGAATGATGGGACTAGAGTTGACACTACCAGATGCACTAAGAGGGTTTGGGAGAATTGCTTCTCCTCGGCTCTTCAAAATGGATGCCCCCTTACCAAAACATTGCCTAAAAATGAAATGACCAAAAGGTGGATGTGGTTTGAATTCATGGGTTTGAGGTGAGGGGTGATTGAACTTATCATTGCCATGGGAGATGAGGTTCACATATGCATCATCAAAAATGGAGGAAGAATGACTAGTAGATGTGACATCTATCGATGTTGACACTAAAGTGTTCGCAAAAGAGTGTTCGACATAATCACAATAGGAAACTAAAAGAGAGTCCCAATAGATTGATCCCATGGATGATGACAGGTAGAGAATAGGGGCTAAACTATCTGTCATCTTGACATTAGGATGGGGAATCACAATGGTGGGTTGGGAAACCTCCGTTCTAGCAAAGAAGTGGGGCTAGAACCCATAGGTGGAGGGGAAGTGGAGTCACAACGAGCGACATATAACTCACAAAGAACTTGAAGTGTATCATGAAAATATTTGAGACAGGAATAATGATGGGAAAAATGGCAACAATTATCACACACAACACAAGGGTGATTCATGTGTAAGAATTTGTTCTTTTTGATGGACTCAGGTAAGGCGACATGGACCTCAAGAATGTTAGAGTCTAGGAAAGTATCAAAGACTACAATCTTAATGTGAGAGATTTTAGGCAAAATTATTGGTTGGATTCCCAACAACATCACAAAAAGGGCATGCAAGAGTAGGCTTTGGTGGTTTATGAGGAGAGAGAGTTTCTTGGGGTGGCTTGCCTTTGGGTCCCTTTTTTCTAGGTTTTTCCCCCCTCACCAAATTCTTTCCCAATAGGATTAGATTCCTATTGATGTTGTTGTGGATCTAAAGAAAAGGAAGGGGAAGGAGCAACAAGTTGAACTGGAGTCAAAGTATGTAAGTTTTGGGTTGATTCGAAGGAGTGTTTTCTAGAGCATCAATGTACCAGACTAGGATTCCCAAGGTGATGTTAGGTAGACTCAATGTAGCCATAACAGGGGTAGAAAATATTCCTGGTGTTGTGAATAAGAAAGGTATCTGACTTGAGGGGTAATGAACTAGGGGAGATGCTCCTGGATGGTTAAGACTTGGAGGAATGGTTCCGAGTTGAAAAGGACTAGAAGAGATACCGATAGAAGGAAATGGGCCTATACGAATTGTACCTGAAGGTTGGGTTGAGTTAGGAGTAGGAGGGTGCAAAGGGGTTTCCTGATGTGAAGGCATACCAAATCACTTGTTGGCGGACCGTGATGCTTGAAGCTTGCAAATAATAGACGAGATAAGCTTAGAAGGGGTAGGCGATGGCCCATAATAAGCCCCAAGCAAGGTAGAATCTTTGTAGATCCTAGGAGAAACATCAATTAAGGAAGGGATAGTCTTATTGTCAGTCATTGACGAGATATTGGTATGAAGAGATGTCTGAGAATGAGGTTCATAGTAATTCAATTGATCGATAGTGATGATATTTTTATAGTAAGAAAAAACATCTTGTGAAAGACAAAAAATGCGACAACAGGCATGGCATATGCATAACTACGACCGAACAAGATGTTATAATCTAATGGGGCATCAATAACTTGAATATCAATCAAGAGAGTCTTGTCGACAATGGTGATGGAATAATTGTGATATAAACTGAGGGGTTGTGAGGGGTGACCATCCCAATCATGGATAGTGTTAGTGGATGGAGACAAGTTAGGGGAACCAAGTTTCTTCCAAACACTAGTGACCATCACACAGGTGGAGGCACCTTCATCTATGATACATTGCTAGACCATGGCGTTCTTTATGGAGGCTGGTATTTGAATGACAACTAAGGAATGAAGGGGGGTGGGTTATGCTTTGTCAACATCAAAGAAAATCAAACAACTGTTAGATGGATCCATAGTGATTAAAAAAATCGTAGAGTCTTTCATTAAGATGGGCATGTCTGAAGGACTTCAAATGTTGACATGGCAATAAGAGACTATGCCAAGCCATCTACTATGTTACAGGTAAGAATGGCTTTAGAAGAAGTAACATTTTTACGTAATGGAAATTGGGGATCTTGGGAGGAAACTCAACTTTAGGTTGCGGGATATGTAAGGTGCAATTTGGTGACAACAGAGGCTCAATGGAAACTTTAAGTTGGGAATTAGTCGCTGACTTTGCAGGGGGCTTGTCATATTGATGTGACCAAGTTTGGAGGTTGACTTTTTCAGCGTTGAATTCTTCATAATTCATCATGAGAATATGGCGTTGGCTTGAGGGGGCTTGGACCCAGGTTCAAACTTAGTTGCGCTACAACCAAAACCTTACACTACTGTCCCTATTCGCAACAACCCGTGTAGCACAGGCTATAGTCTCACCCAAGGCAATATTCAGGGATGCTAGAACCAGGATTCTACATCCAAAAGTCTATGTGATGTGGTTTAAGGCGCTTTTTGCAATTTTTGTTCAGATCCAACCTTCGCGAAAAGTTATTCATGAAACATAGGTGATTTTCAGTTAAATAAAGTTATAAACTTCATGTATCTAATCATGCATTAAACAACATTTAACAGCTACAGATTTACCAAGGTCTCTGCGCACTTAGCTTCAGAAGCCTTCTCCTTCACCCAAAACACAGAAAGATCTACAATTACAGACCCAAAATCATAACATAACATCTAGTTAATTTCCTTAGACTTACTAAGACACCCCTTTATATATCTTTCTCTATTACAATACCATGGTCCACAAACCATGGGCAGATCTTAAACCAATACAAAAATATAAGGGGTTTTGGCCTTCCTAAAACCCCATTGACTCCTATTTGACCTATGCTACTTGCACTCTACTCCTCAAAATTTGAAGACTTACAATATTTTAACAAAATTGACCCAAGGAATCCCATCCCAACAGGCCTCCAACATAATAATGTGACTCATATTGAGTCACTCCACTGGTACACTCTGGATCTTTTCTTTCAGGCTGTTGAACGAAGACTTCACTAGGTGAATCACCTCCGTGCATTGAATGACTGCCTAGCCAACTTCCTCGACCAAATTTTTTGTAGTTGGCCCATCTACTGCTAAAATGATGGTTCACTACGTACTGCATACTCTTAAGTGTGCCTTCTAAGGTTTGTGAGAGCTACCATGCTTCTTCTTCCCATGGATGCATTTGTGTAGTGATGATCTATATATTCTTCCACAGCTTTCCCATGGCTGCATTTGTGCAGTGATGATCTGTATATTCTTCCATAGCTCCTTGATCTATCCCTATAGGGATGTCCCCTCTTTCAATCAAGTGAACCATTGCATAGGGGCTAGGTTGTGCGCCATCACCTTTATCTCATCATACTGCAGTTCCGTATCCCAAATGTAAACTTCGATCTTCTTCACCTGCGGGTCCTCCTGTATGGAACCCCATAGTTCTAGAGTTTCTTCAAACAACTGGCTACACTCCTTGACTACATCTTCAAGCTTTGCCCTATTGATTCTGATGGTAGCCTCTCGTTGCTCTCAGAGATCCGATGGTGTGGTGGGTTGTAGCTTCAATTGCAGTTTAGTAATTTGGACTTGCAGATCGAAATGAAATTTATCCACCTGTACCTTTCATTCTTTAAACACATCTTCCCACTATTGCACTTTACCTTTAGAAGTGGCATCCAACCGAATCTAGAGCTTGGGGATCTCACTACATACTCTTGAAATAGTCTTCACCAGCTACACCCTTCGTGTGGCTACCTCATCATGGTATTGGAGAGCTCTATGATTTTCATTACACATCTGTTGACTCGTGATCTGTACATCCTTGATCACCATGAGATACCTTTTCTCTTGCAACTTAAGCTCATTTGCTACACCTTGGTGTAGCTCATGTAATGTGGATAGAGGGAGTGTCATGAGGTCAATAACTATGTCTTTGGGCAGCGGGGCACTCTCCTATTCTACGACCTCATTCAAATATAAGGATCCATCAAGCAGGGGTACAACACAGAGCTACGAGGTCAGGACTGAATACACACTATCTGATTTCGATGGCCTTGCTCTCACTTGAGACTAGCTCACTTCATCCACACTCGCCTGAGCCTGGATCACCTAAACCAACAACTCTCTGAGGCTTGCTTGGACCTCTGACAAAATGGACTAGTAGTGATCTTCAATATGGCCCCAAATTTCTTCTATCGTAGATCCTAACAATATCTCCAATCTCATCAAGGTCCTCCTCAGTGAGGACCATGGCTTCCGTGTTATAGACATTTTTGGGCACTTCAACCCCAATCATAAATTTCCATAAACTGAGGGCACCTAAGTCCCTAAAAGTGTTGCTTCACTACCTAAAGGAAAAAGGTCAACTGATTACATCATCTCCCAGAAGTTCTCCACTGAAAACTGCTCATAAATGGTCAAAACTGGACCATACTGAAAGCTCCATGCAGAGGGTGCGATGCATATCACCTTCCAAATGTACAGGGTGTGATGCATACTGTTTTTCTCCTCTGTAGGGTGCGATGGTTAGGAATGGAAAAATGGCAGGGACAAAAATGCGAGGTGGAAGATCATGGAATCTTCCATAAGCTTCCCCTCTGACACTTGCCTCTCTATTTTCAACCAGGGATGAGTAAGAGATCATCATTCTCCAAGTGGAAGCAAGAATTATCAGAGAGAGGACACTAATGAAGATCCCAGAAGATGACTCACCTCTCTGTAATCATCTATATATGGTCCCTCATCATAGAGATCCAGAGGCTGGAATTTTCTATCTTATCGAGAAGCGTTGTTGGTTTTCTGGTGTACATTCATAGTGTTGGGTGATCTAAGCTTTGCTTGAGGTTAAGAAGGGCTTCCTAGCTGGAGGATGATGTTGGGTCAGAGCACATGGTTGTAATCCTCTTGCTACTTTTCATCTTAATAAAGTTATTCTTGTTTCCTTCCATATTCTTGTATACTTGTTTACATATGCATTTATATGGTTAATACACATCTGATCCTGTATTATTTATGAATTTAGATCCTTGTTTCTTTGATAGTAGTATGTTGCTGTGATTCCACAGGTTCTTCTGAAGCTGGGCAGATAAAGAAGAAGCGGAGAAGCTCTATCAAGAAAGAGAGGAAATCAAACGCAAGACTCAGGTTGGTCTTCTTGGTTCTCCTCTTGTCTATTTTCATAAAAGAAAACAATAGTAGACTTTGATTGTTTGTTTCTAAGATAGCCACCCATCTTAGTGGGAATAGCAGCATCCAAGTGGACACTATTCCCAGATAAAAATAGTTCCCCAAGGCTGACTAGGAGTAGGTAGAGGAGTATACAGGCCTTTCTTCTTGATGGTTGGTTTGGCAATGGCACAGGTGGTGCGGGATCTAATGTATTTCCCAACATCCTAATGAAGTTTCAACCAATAAAAATACTTCTGCAATACCACCACTATTTTCTCTACTCCGAAATATCCAACAATCTGATTGTAGTGTGCCTCCAAAATCATCTTGTCACCCTCACTTGAAGGAACACATATGTGTTCCAAGTGGCATAACAAGTCATCCTGAAAGTGAAAATTTAGAACTTTCTTCCCTTTCAGGAGTGTCTGGTATATGCTTCTGAATTCTAGATCGCTCTTTTAAATATGCAGCCACCCCGATGTCTCTTTCCCATAGGAGTCGATCACAGTGATTAGCACCATGACTGGTGGTCAGCTGAGGTAATCAGTGACATTATTGGTGCTTCCCTTCTTATACTTGATGTTCAAATGGAATTGTTGCAAATAGGTGGACCATTTCTGATGGAAATTGTTCTGCACCTTCCCATTTTTCTATATGAACTATAGAGGTCGGTGGTCTGTGTGGATGACCGTTTCCTTCCCCAAAATGTAATACTTCCATTAACAGAAAGCATGCACAATGTAATACATTTCTTTGTCATTGGGGTACTGTTGGATACCTATACCAATAGGTTTCATATTTCATGATTGGCAAAATAAGTGCCAAATATGATCCATTCTTTGCTGCCACAAAGGTTCCATATTTACAAGAAAAGAAGGTGTATATAGGCCTGCATATTCACAAAAGTTTATGGATGACCCAACAGTCTAATCTGGATCATGCCATGTTTTCAATTTATGTTGTAGAATAGAGAAAGAGATCTGTCCAAACTGTTTAATCTTGGCAGATCAGTAGCCAGGTAGAGAAACTAAGGTGCCCAACTGTTTAATCTAGGGCCTTGAAAGGAATAAGGGTAGTATTAGATAGGAAATGAAAGCAAAAAGCCAATGTAAAAGAAAAGGGCATACAAAGGGTTTGCAAGTCCAAGTGCACCCTCCAAGAAGGAATAAAAAATGTTAAGAGAAACTAGTTGGGTAGGTAGATGGGGTTGCAGAAGTAATGTTTCTTTCAAAGACCAAAATTGCTAGCAATGCACAAGCAAAACAATATATTGGAGCATGACTGACTTCCTTTTCCAGTTGTATATTACTCATTACTAACACCCCTTCAGGAATTGTGTACATGAGAGAAACTTAAAGTTTTATGATGGTGCTTATGGCCTTTAAAAGCCACATTTCTTGTGCAAAAATCTTTTCATTTTGATCTACTCTTGATTCCAAGTTATTTTCAAAGAAAACTTGGGTATACTGGTCCTCATCCATATGTTCCCTCCACATTAATAGCTAACTCTACTATTTTAGCTCCCTATACTCCACTATCCCTATTATTATAACACCATGGTGTATAAACCCCACAATGTATAAATATCCCCTCCTTGGCATTATAGCCATAATCTTCACTCCCTGGGAATTGAATTAACACCTGGTTAAGGTCAAGAACCCATGTTCCACCTTTTTCTCCATCTCAACCCATTTTCCTACCCAATTGCTCCTTTTTTGCCTAAAAAGAACCCTTGAAGAGCACCTTTTAATCCCCTAAAACCATCCAAGGGTAGAAACATTATGAAAATGTATTTATCCTACCTTATCCCAAGGTCAGGAGCCAGTTTTTCTGTTTTTTGCTGTATAAATTCATCGGAACCCTTTTTCCTATACTTCTGCCTTCATAAAATTTTGCACACAAATTTTGCACAAACTCCGCAAGTCGCACCATTTTCTAATGTTGGCGGACCGAATTATTTTTTGCAAATAAAACTATAAAAAACCATTGAAAATCATTTGTCACATGGAGGGTCCCGCCGTCGCGCTTGCCGAAAAATATAATTGTTTAAGACCCGCCCACTCACTGCTACAGCCCGTGCAACTAGTCCGCCTGATGACCGTCCGATGGTGGCCTTCCCAGATCTACGGCTGGCAGCGATTTCGGGAAAACCCGACGTCCGACAGTTAACAAGAACAGAAGTTATCACCCGTGCAGCTCCGTCACCCGACAGCCGTCAGATCGCGCGCCCGCAGATCAACGGCTCACATCCATATCGGAAGACCCCCGTCGTCCGACAGATACCTTCCGATATCTGTCAGACGCCTATGTCACGTGGGGACAGATGTCGCATCCAAATTCCATCGGAGCCCCCTCTGACAGATTCCTTGCCGTGCAGGAGGGGGCCCGATATGGTGACACCTGTCTTGCCCACGTCCCCCTCCTGCTGTCATGCACGTCATCACCACGTCCGCCCACCTCGTCCCTCATTCGCCCACCTAGCCACCACCTCATCACCCCCGTGGAGCGGTCTTAGGCCGCCACGTCACCCGATGACGTCCCGCTGACGTCATCCAACCCGGTCCCCCATGCTGACGTCATCCAAAAAGCGCGCCAATAAAGTAAAAAGCCATATTTTTACGGTTTTTTCGCAATTTTGTCATTTTTCTAGGAAAAGCACCGCTCCGCTGTCTGCATGCATTCCACGACGACCATTCTACCAGCCAGCCTACGACCATTTGCAAGAGTCCAGAGCGCTAACCCAGCTGCTGCTTCATCCCAAGCCATTGTTTAAACAGGTATTTGACACTTCGTCTTCTCTCAAGCTGGTTTTTTCATGATTTCTGGTAAAATCCACCGTAAACAGGCATTAGATTGAAATTCGACCGGTAAACCAACTATATCCTACCTCTGTCGAACCGTTTAAGGTTGAATTGCTGTGGTAGAAACCTCCTTTAACCTCAATTATTGTCAAAACCCTGCCCTGTTCGCGCAATCGTGAACTCACTGCATTGTTCCCAAAATTGTCCAAGGAGGTCTGCCACACTGCATAAAGGCCTTCTCAGAAAGCTCAGCACCGTTATATTTGACTGTGCACCAACCCTGTTAGCTTCGGTCCCTCTCAATTCCACTGTTTCAGTTAGCAGACCCGACATCTCAAGAAATACTTGAATCAGACATGGATACCCCTGCAGTCCTTAATGTTACTCCCTTGAATGCTCCTCAAAGAGAGCTAGACTGGCAAGATTTGACAGACCTAGATTACCAAATCTCGGAAGACTGCCGATCCAGATGTACATTTCACATTCACCTGCTAAATGAACTCAAGGCTAGGCACAGAGATGGAATAGACATCCTAGGCATTTGGGAGTCCTCCCTCCCAACTTTTAAAATGCCCCAAGTCACACAGTTCCCTGACCTCATCTACTTATGTGCTAGTTGTTATGATCCAATACAGAGGGCTGTAATGAATCCTCGAGGCGAAGTTGTATTTTACACCACCCCTCAGGCCATCAGGGAT
>APFE030723749.1:0-11303 GCA_000404065.3 Pinus taeda
GTAATGATATTTTTTATTCATATTTATATAGGTATTATTTTACTTGTATTTTGAATTGTAAAATAAATTATTTAAGTAAATGGGTTATTTTGGAAATATTTTAAGAAAATGTATTTAAAAATAAATTTCTATTTGAAAAAAATTACATTATCTATATAAAAATATTTATCATATAAATCGATTATTATCAAAATATTTATGATTCAAGCAATGTTCTTAAATGGTATATTAGCTAGTTTACATTGAGTATCACATGAAACATTTTTTATTTTTTATTTTTTATTTTTTATAAAAAAAAATTAATGCATTATAATAAATAAGATACATATGGAAATTTGGTATCCCTAAGTTAGTTAAGTGGTTAGTGAATTACTTTAAATGGTTAACTATTTTGAATTTTATATGGTTTCTATCTCCCAAACAAATGCATTTCAAGCTAATTAAATGGTACATGGTGCTAATTATTATTCTAAAAATGTTTATCCAAATGAATTTTAATTTTTATTCATATCTTTTTCCTTTTTTTCTTTTTCCTACTTTTTTAACACCCCATATAATAGGTTTTACAATGCACATTTAAATTTCTTTTGAATGAGACTTCTTTTTCTTATTATTGGCTTGATTTATTTCTAAACTCTATCATAGGGAAACATAGGCAAAGTCTTCTACCCTATAAGTTGGAGAACCACATTGACCTCTATTAAGGAGGTGCTCTTCCAAATGTGTCATTTCATAAGACTACCATGATTCTCATCTCACATGATATTCATCTAGCATTTGAGATTGAGATGGATTCTTATAAACATGCCATATGGGTGGTATTAATTAAATGTTCAAGATCCATCACCAACATATGTATATATTGGTTTAAGTAGTGAACATTCACTACAATATTTACTCAAGAAATAAACTATTGCTCACAATGATAATAAGCACCTTGAAATTCCACAAACATAGAATAGCATTATGATGAATGTTACGTGAAGTCAATCACTTATTTGTTAGTATAAATTAAACATCATGATTAATTACCAAAAGGAAAGCACAAATAATGACACTGATCTCCTATCATGGTGACTATCAATTGAATTGATGATGGTTTTGCAATTTAACACTATGGTTTAAATGTTTTCAAATAAGCTTAATTGTGTCTATACTTTATATGCATATACAAATTCTATGGATTTTTATGATAACAACAAAACATGAATAACTATAAGACAACCTAGAAAAAAAAAACATTTTGTTAAAGTTGAATTCTGTTTGTGCTACTTCAAGATTTCACATATTACCACTATTGCATGAGGAACACCATTCTCAAAAATATCAAACATGGTCAATGGGGTCTAGCATGGGTGGTTAAAGTAGTGTGTGATTTTCCTTTGTATCTAAGTTTGATTACCTATGAAGTACATGCTTGTTTCTCATGGCTAATTTGCCTCCACAAGGAACCACTTCATATGGATGGAGATCAATGCACTTTCTGGTAAATTTGGGAAAATATATCATCCCTAGCCATGATCAATTAGATTTTTTTTCTCATTTACAAGTTATATGTTAAATTTACATTCTTGGTGAATAAATTTCAAACAAATAAAATATTAGGAAACTTTGGGGTGGAGAAGAATACCATACTATAAATATATTTCTTATTTTCATAGATGACACAAATGGTAACCACATTTTTCAAATATTGTTTTCTCTGAATAACATTTAATTCAATAATTTAAAAATTGTGAAAATTTCTTGGAGTTATATTAATGAGAAAACCGTGGGAATTAATTTTAATATATTTATTGGATGTTTGTTGACCATTAATAGGGATAATGACTATCTTATCTTAGTTGTGGATCACTTCAATGAAATTATCATGATGATACCATATAAAAAAAATACTTTTAGTCCATTATGTATAAAAATATACTTTTAATGCATTACGTCAAATACTTATTCTATGATAAGGTGTGGATGTATTTTTGTTTACCATTAATAACTGTAACATGATTATGAGAGTAGATGACAGAACTAGATTTCACCAACATTGTTGTCATTAAATAACACCAATAAGAAGAAGTGTATCACACGTGAGAAATACCATTACACCAAATACTAATAGTAAAAAATATAAGAAAGAAAAAAAAAATGGTTTTCGTATATGCGCACAATTTCCGTATATGCGCACATCTTTCGTATATGCACACATCTTCCGTATATGCCCAGTTTTCGTATATGCGCACATCTTCCTTATATGCCCAGTTTCCGTATATGCACACATCTTCCGTATATGCACACATCTTCCGTATATGCCCAGTTTCTGTATATGCCCAGTTTCCGTATATGCACACATCTTCCGTATATGCCCAATTTCCGTATATGCTCAGTTTCCGTATATGCCCAGTTTCCGTATATGCGCACATCTTCCGTATATGCCCAATTTCCGTATATGCGCACATCTTCCGTATATGCCCAGTTTCCGTATATGCGCACATCTTCTGTATATGCCCAGTTTCCGTATATGCGCACATCTTCTGTATATGCACATATCTTCCATATATGCCCAGTTTTCGTATATGCACACATCTTCCGTATATGCACAATTTCCGTATATGCACACATCTTCCGTATATGCCCAGTTTCCGTATATGCCCAATTTCCGTATATGCGCACATCTTCCGTATATGCCCAGTTTCTGTATATGCGCTTATGTATTTTTAGACAGATAATCTTGAGGTGCGAGGTATAAGTCTTAAGATTACATTTTAAACATCAAATAAGATATAAATATATAAGTAACTTAACTTATAAACTTGATAATTTGTAAATAATAAACGAAAAATCTATTACAACTATTCATCAAAAGTAATGTAACATTGATAGAATATAACATCGCATCCACATAACGATTTAAAATTCAATGAAGATGTTGTCATCAACACAAGTATAAATTTATGTATTTTTATTCAAAATAGACATCGGATGAGAGGCTCCCCTGTGTCCAACATTGTTACAACAGAGCTCTCCATAGCTCAACTGGCCACAACCCCTTTCAGGTGGGGTTGGGATTCTAGTCACTATGTCCCATTAATGTGGCCATACCATTTGTGGCTACTGAAGCAGATTCGGCTCATGTCCAGTTTGAAGCTGACAGGGCTAATGACTTCATTGGGTGCATTCAACGCATCCGCCAGCAGGTTCATGACATATTAGACAAAGCTAATGCTAAATACAAGCAATTTCATGATCAGCATCAGGTGCCATACAAGTTCCAGATGGGTGACGAATTTTAGTTACATTTGAATATGGAGTGCCTTGTTGGGCCCCACCGCAAGCTTTACCCACTCCGATATGGGCCTTACACCATAACTAAGGTTGTAGGGGACAATTCTTTCGAGCCCAACATTCCACCATTCTTGGCTTGCACCTAGTGTTCAATGCAGACTGCCTTTCACCATACTTTCCACCATTACTAGACAAATCACACATTGCAGAGCAAATCATACCAACAAAGTTAAAACCAGACAACATGGAACAGGCCACAACTGATCGAATCATGGACACACAAATAAAGAACACTCACTAGTAGAAGATCCAACTATATCAGGTTATCAAAGCTTACCAATTCCTGCACCAAGGCAAGTGGCTCATTAGGGACCAAGTTTAGCAGAAGTTTCCCCATCTCACGGAGGCATTGAACGCAATGGGGACCATTTCTTCCCAAGGGGGGAGGACTGGTCCAAGTGGATATTGGTGGCCACCTACCTATTCTACTTGGACCCCCACCATTGTTTCCTTTCAATTTCCTTAATTGTAACACACTTACTATTTCTGGCAGTTTTTCGGGTCCTAAACTTCTGAAGCCGTTTTGAGGGACTAAAAGATGTTTTTAGGGAAAACGAAGAAACCGAAAAAGTCTCAAGCCATTCTAACTTGTTTTTTTAGCATCCTCTTCAACATCTTTGAAACGAGGTATTATGATAGTCAAATGGAGATTGTATGCCAAAGTTACGACCCCATGAAGTTGATGTACCGATTTACCCAAACTGGGCCCACAATTTTGGCGCTTCATCTCCTAGGTTTATGTTTCTAGATGTTTAGGGTTTTCCATTGTTTCTCAATAATAAATAGGCCTTTGAGCCTCATTGTAACATAGTTCAGAGGCATGTACCCGCCACGTCTCTTCCCAGAGATAAGCTACCATCGTTCGAGCTAGCTTATTTCCATTTATGTATGTAAGCATATTTCATTTCTTTGATATTAATGAAATGAAATTTTGTTTACGCTGCATGTATGCGTTTATGTGTATATATGTGTTTTATTATGCTCCTGCATAATTATGGATCACACATACACAAGAAGATTCCAAGGTTTGTTGAAAAATGGTATTCATCGAAAAGGTAAACATGTGGATTGGATGAAAGTAGTGGATGTGACACACCTTTCTTCCCACAGGTGAGACCTTCTTTTTCTTGTGCAATTTTTTTTCTTCAGGTTTTTATATTTTTTGTTGCACATCAGTTTTTATTTGTTTTAATTGTTCATATCTTTGTGGTTGCAGGTCGGGAATGACTATGGTGGCTTCACTAGAAATTTCATTATACGTGACCCCCGACCTTCTAGCTGTTCGGTTAGGAGTAGGATTAGTTGCATCCTAGTTTCCCTTTCTTGCACTCATTATGCACTCATTCCCTGTTGTCTGTCCTCGTTTTCTTATTTTGATTCTATATCATGTTTTCTTTAGCCATTTTTTTCTCTTGTCTTCTGGTTATGTTTCCTTGTTGTGTGTTTTCTTTCTTTTCATGTTGTTTTTGTTTCTTGTTGAGTTCTTCCTTTTTTTCATCATGCAAATAAGTGTTGTGCTTGGACCTATTTTTGCTTCTAAATATGTGTGTGGCCGAACTATAAAGCATCTTGTGACACTTCAACATTTGGCTAGCCTTATGTCCGTCTTCCTTGTGTTGGTTACATATTTTGGCAAATGAAGTTCCGACGGAAAATACGATCCATCTGTAAGGAGAGTTTTGGTCCAACCATGAACCCACTTCTAGTTTGAAAACCTCATGCCTATACTCGATTTTTTCTGCCTTGGTTTTCTCAAGCTTATCCAACTAGTAGAAACGGTGAAGGGGCAAATCTAAATGAGAAAACTTAAATTAGAGGTCTCTATATGCTTCTCTGAAGGAATAACCTCTTCTCCTCTGTATAAGTTGGGATCCTTCTTTCACCCCAAAATAAATAAGTGCCAATGCACAATTCTCTTTAAATAAATAAATAAAGGTGAAAGAAGAGAAAGGATTTCTGCACAGAGAGGTGAAGCAAACAACTCCACGAGGGTACTTTCTAGGCTCGTTGATAGCGAAGCAATGTTTGTGTTCTTGCATAACTCCGCCGGGGTACTGTTCAAGCCTGCTGGCAGCAGAGCAATACTAGAGATGAAAATTATACTTTGAAAATGTTAAGCTCACAAGCTACACTACTCTTCCTAACTCGAAACATAGTGATTATCCTGAATCTTATGTTATGTTCTACTAAGAAGGTATAGAGGGGACCATGTTTGTTCATGGGGTAAGTGGGAAGGCCAAGGTAATCTACACGATGAATCAATACTCCCTAAATAACCAAGGGCCTGCACTGAAGGAGTTAACCAAAATAGAGAAGTTGTATTTTATTAGTGTGTCGCCAAGTGTTGTAACGACTGCAACACACTCCAAAATTTTGGTCTACATTCAAATTTTGGAGCCTATTGTGGATCCCGTGATCGGTCGTTCCTTAGTCACTTATTGGTTAAGTTGATGATTTCAAGCTCCCTTCTTGGATCTCAAGTAGTCGTTCACACTTTTATCTTTTTATAACAAGTGTCATCTTCGAGCATGTGAATTATCGCATATCATGCAAAGGGAAGTTCTAATTTATTTCAAGGGGAAACCTTTGTGAAAATGAGTTGTTCTCATAATATAGACATGTTTCACACTTATTTCCAAATTTTCACACACTATTACACAAGTGTTGTCACTATCCTCACAACGTTTATTGTCAAACTCACACTTATCATAAGTTGCCACAAAGGTTTTTGCATTAAGAAAAGTATGTTTTCATATGTTCTAGATTATCTATGTTATATCACTAAGTGCCCAAGTGTGTGGTAATAGTCAAGTTCTATCACTGTTCACGTCGGTTCCATTGATCCCACACTTAGCCAAATTCCGAGGATTCCTAGCAATCTAGCCTAATCTAGCCTTCCTAAATTGCACACTTCACATAGACAACCCTTAAGCTTTTTCCTTGCTGCAACTATATAATATATGGAATTTTATTTCTTCTAAATACACAAAGTCAATGGGTAATTTTGATACAATTTTTGTACCTTTTTTGTGCCTTGGATGACTATTTATGCTAATACAAACTTCCTAACTATAGTTTAAAAACGAAAGAAAAAGAATCTAATTCTATATACATAATTAAATAAAATAGATAACAATTTGAAAATGAAGATTAAAAAAATCATTTATATAGATAAACTATTCAATAAAACCTTATCATATTCATTTTAAAATGCAAACTTTATAATAGATCATTACATTTAACATTGCGGTGTTGTTTTCAATATAATTTATTTTTGATAAGAATATAATTATTAATTTTAGAGGTTCTAGAATTTTAATTTAATGATTAATAATTATTAGTAAATGAGAGGATTTAATTTCCACAAAATATTCATCAAAAAAGTTATAATTTATTTTAAAGTAGATATACTTTTTTTTCAAATTAACTTTAAAAAATATTATTATTATTATATTTAAGAATATGAATGTGAGAAAGTCAATTTTCATTTCATTTAATTTATGACATTGTTCACTTCTTATTACTTACGTTTGTTTTTATTATATTTTCTTGTTTCATGTTTTTAAATGTATATCTATGTTTGTTTAATTCATATAGAATTTTTTTAAATTAATATAAAAATAATCAATTTGAAATAAATTATTAATTAAATTGATTTTTTTTTTTTTGGTAATGCAAACTATGCATCAATGTCTATCAAAATTTATTAATCATTTAATTCATATCATTGAGCTAAAAAATATTTATTATAAAGACCAATATTATTACATATCTTTTTCATTAAACATTATCTTAAAAAAAATTCCTTTTTTAATAATGTGAATTTGGCTTTTAATAATATTTAGCATGAAAATTGTCCAATTGACCATCCTTTCATTATGAATATTGTGTAAATTATAAGATTCAAAGTTTATATCCCTATAAGTGAAACTAACAAAACAAACATATACATATGAAATTAAATATTTAAGTTACTTTTCAATAGTGTTATTGATTGGAATAATGGTTAATGTGTTTAATATGTCCCAAAAAAATAATTATGACTTACATTCTTTTCTTAATATAATTGGTTGGAATCTTATATTTAAATTGTGAAATGTGCATCATCTTAATATGTTGAATTTTTCCCAACAAAAATTAATATAATTTAGTGAAATCACATATTTCAATTGGGGAATGTGTATCATTTATTACTTTAAAGATTTTTTAAAATATTGAATTTAAATTGGATTAAAAAATATTTTAACTATTAAAAAATTATTATCAAATTTAAAATATACATGGAAAAATTAAATTACACTAATAAAATATTTTTCTTAATTATAGATTTAAAATCAAAATAAAAAATAGAGAATGAATAACCTAATCTCTTTAAGTCATAAATTCAAAATAAAGAAAAATAGATTATGGAAGATTATTAACATTAATCCATTGTAATAAGGATTATTAACATTAATCCATTGTAATAAGGATTATTACATTGAAATTGATTTACAAAACAAAATTCAATATAACCTAGTTTGTTTAACCTAATCAACTTCCTAATCTTTTTAACCAAATTACTCATTTTCTTTGCCTATGCCATTCACCATTAATGTTGATCTTTTGCTCCTATGTGACTCGTTCGACACTTGCAGCAAAAATGTTCATCTCTATTTGATATTGTCTGCATATAAATTTGTTCATAAAATTTGTGTTTGGCATATAATGACTCTATTCATTATGACTTTCCAAAGAAATATGCTCCAATCTTGTGTTTGGCATTGAGAATGATTTCAGTGTGTATATGTGTAATGAAAGCAAAGTGCACAAACGTTCCATGCGATGCTCAACTCCCCTAAGCAATCAAAGAAACTTACAATTACGTGTCGAAATTCCTTCACAAGTCTGTCTAAATTGTCAGCTTCTTGGACTGTAGTAGTTCCATTGACTGCACTTCCTAGTTTGAGATCCAAATAATTAAAATAATCCATGTATACATAAATCTTTTGGATATAATTAAGGTAGTGCTCATGGTTGATGTTGTTCTTCCAAACCACTTTGTCTTGTATGTCAGATTTTTCCAGCTCTGTGAGGGAAGGGCATAGCATAGGAAGGAATCCTATTCATTATCCCTCCCGGAGGAGAAAAAAATGTGTACATACTCCTTCGAGGATGTCGAACAATCCTGGGAGGCCTGATATGGGGAGTGGGGTTACTACCATATCTGACTTTATTTTGAAGTGGGCTTTGTTGGAATAGTATCTTTCTGTCAATTTACTCACGTTAGCAGTCCCTCCGATGAAGGACATGGACTCGAACGAGCTCATTTCACTACACGTTTTCCGCCATCTTCAACTCTAGGAAGGTTGCGTTCATAATCTTCCAGAACTTCTCCTTACGTCCTTGGAACAATGCATTCATATCCTTTTTCGTCCCTCCTTCCACGTTAATGCAAAAGAACTGAACAGGCATGAACAGATCCTCTTCCACGAAAGGCATGTTTTATTGCCATCGGTGGATGGTTTTTGTCACCACGTCTCGCCCCATTCTTGAGAATTGAAAGGCCGTGAGAATGAGAAGAACGCTTACCAATTTTATTTTCCAGGCAATCACGACGGACAAGTTGCCTCCTCCACCGCAACTTAGAGCAATCACGACACATCATCATCATCGCGTTCTTGTGCATGACAATTACAATTTCGACAGACTTACAATGTTTCTTAGCGTTCTTGGAACATTACGAAACTCAAAGTGTTCACCCTTTACGGTAACTATCTGACCGGCACAATGCCCAGATATCCAATGTTAATGATTTTGTGATAAGACCCAATTTCCTCACAAGTTCCCTTCCACCTGAACTCGACAATATTACCAACGTCCAATACATGCAACTACGAGACAATTCGCTGATAGGAAGTATACCCAACGATTATTGGTGTATAAAATCAGTCACCAAATTATAATCACAACGCAACGCAACAATTTGAGCTGATAGATTCCTGCAGAGCTAGGAAACTGCTCTAGCTTGGGCCAGCTTTGGCTCCAGAAGAGCTAGGACGCGACTTCTTCATGTGGGACGGGAACTATATTCTTCAATCTCCGCTTGAGCACATCTTGATAAACGCAACAATTTGAGCTGATAGATTCCTCCAGAGCTAGGAAGCTGCTCTAGCTTGGGCCAGCTTTGGCTCCAGAAGAGCTAGGACGCGACTTCTTCCTGTGGGACGGGAATTATATTCTTCAATCTCCGCTTGAACACATCTTGATAAGGGAACGCGGCTCCCTTACGCCTTGAAGGAATGAAACTGATTTAGCCATCCCCAAATTTGAAATCCAAATTTCAGTGTTTAGGCGGGGCGAGTTTTCAAAATTCAAATGAACAATCATTAATGCGTTTGGAGCTTGTACTTGTAGTCGATTCAAGTAGAAGGGCGGAGGCAGCAAATTTAAAATTGAAATTAGCCCGCGGAGATCAGGGAAGAATTGATTGCAAATCAGGAAAGTTGTACAATAGCGGGAAAATGAAACTATGAGTTTATCGAGGTTGCCCAAAGTTGCAGTAATACATCCATGCCATGTATGTAACATCAGGACTATAGCATTAATGATGCTATAATCCATGAAATAGCACTAGCCCCAGAGATACCGTGGGTTAGTTGGGAAAATGAAAGGCACCATAGAAAAGATAAATGGGCGAATTCAATGAATGATTTTGTAGGGAAGAAACTTTGTTATGTAGGTAGAGGAAAAGAGCGATGGCACGTAAGAGAGAGAAATTGCCCAACCTTATGGGCCTTTTTGACTATCCAGGCTATTCAAACCATTTTTTTTTACTATCCGGGCAAATTCCACGAGGTTTTGAATGTAATGTAACAACTTTATGAAATATTTAGTTGATGGCCTGAATTTATTTGTTAATTTTATAAATCGAAGGTTAGTATGAATTAGAAAACCAATTAAGTTCCATTATATTTCATTGAGTGAATATATTTACAGCGAAGACGGCAGTAAAGATAGAAATGGGCGTTTGGAGCAGGAGATAAAGAGGCGGCCATATTGACTTGCCGTCGTCTCAGGGGCGGTGGTCGTGGAGGCGAGAGATGCCGTGCGTGACTGGGAAACGCTAAAAGGTGCAGCTTGAAAGCAACGTAAATCTTTTACTGAATTTGGTTGGTAGGGTTAATCAGCTTGCCATGGGTAAATCACTGGTTAATTATATGTCTTTTAATTTTATAACATACTCGCAATAAATGAAAAATAATAAAATGTGTTATAAAATTAAAGAGCATACAGCTAATGTCTTACATTTAATGTCTTATAGCAAGCTAGTGTACTCCTACTATTAAATAGTGCATGTTCACGTAAATTTTAGCTGTGCACTTATTTAAAAGGAAAAGGAAAACTGCTACGACGAAAGACAGCAGTAAAGACAGAAATGTACATAGGGAGGGGGAGATGAGAAATGTGCGCATTGAGCGGGAGATACAGACTTGAAGAGACTTATTGACTCGATAGCAGTAAAGACAGAAATGTACATATGGAGCGGGAAATAGAATGGAGCGAGAGACTTGAAGAGACGTATTGACTAGACAGCAGTAAAACAGAAATGTACATATGGAGCGGGAGATGAGAAATGTGCGTATGGAGCGGGAGAGATAGAGACTTGAGAAGACGTATTGACTCCATAGCAGTAAACACAGAAATGTACATATGTAGCGGGAGATAAGAAATGTGCGTATGGAGCGGGAGATAGAGACTGGAAGAGACGTAGTGACTCGACAGCAGTAAAGACAGAAATGTCCAGCGGGAGATGAGAAATGTGCGTATGGAGCGGGAAATAGAGACTTGAAGAGACATATTGACTCGGATCAGTGGTCGTGGAGACGGCCCGAGAGATGCCGTGGGCGACTGGGAAACGCTAAAAGACGTAGATGAGTGTAACGTGAAAGCCAAAGTTTCAAATTTTTTCCTTGGATGAGATT